>PITA01004672.1:0-120628 GCA_004023965.1 Spilogale gracilis
TGATCCCAAAGTCTTCTGACTCAGCTGTGAACTGTAGTGTAAGAAAAAGGGCTAGGCATTATTTCTCAGGGCAGAGATGAGAAACAACGGGCTCCTTGCAGGAGGGAGTGGTGTCTGTCTCACCTTTGTGTCCCCAGGGCCCCATACAGAGCCAGGCACAGAAACAGGGTAAGGACTCTGTGAGGACTGGGATCAGCCTGGGGTGGAGTCAGGACTTGAGAACCCAGGAAAAGAATTAGAAGCTGAAACTCCACCTCTGCCGGACAGCTGGAGGCTGTGATGGGGGCGGGTGTCTGAAACTGGTCTGGAGGCAGGTGGAGGGAGCTCCCCTCCCAAATCCCCCAGGGTCACACATGCCTCCCATTACCATAAATGAGAATGGCTGTTAAATCCTGCACTAGGCTAAACACTTAACACCCAGTAAATATTTATTGATCACATGTACCCCTGATTAACCTCTACTGTGCCAGAGGCTGCACCAGGCCAGGCTATGGGATCTGTCCGCCTCCTTGAGTTAGTGGCTCTTCCTTACCTGCCGTCACTGATCATGCCCTTGGTCTCAGAGCTCCTTCAAGAGTTCACTCTCGGGGAAGGAGAATGATGGGTAAATTCCCCCAAAACCTAACTTGAGCATAAAATAGCATGAGGCATACAAACGAAGCTGAAACAGGATACTGAAGGGAGGCTGATGTTTGCAGCAAGGAAATGAGGGAAGGCTTCCTGGAAGAGGAAGGATCTGGATCTGACCTTAAGGGTGGATGGGAAGGATGTGGTAATGGGTCAGGATCACAGAGGCCATTAAAAGCGATGAGAATTGGGAGACCAAAGGCTAGGATGGGGGAAGCATGGGTGTGGAGGAAGCAGCAGGGGGAAGGAAGAAGGCAGAAGGCAGTGGTGGTACGATAGCAGGGTCCACATTTGGGGACACCAGGCAGAGGAGTTTAAATTTTATTCTGTGGATGAAGACATCTATACTATAAGTCCTTTCCCAGGCAAACTCTTATTGGAGCAGATCTCCAATCCCCATAGGAAACCATGATACGGCCGTGGAGCCAGAAAATGCTATCCTACAAAAGGTCCTCTAACCAAGTGCCTGGGATCCCAGAACTCTCACTCTGCAGCCGAGTCTCACTTTCATAGTGTGACCATGTGCTCCCTAGGAGGAGATTATGTGGTCACCTCGCTCCTCCAATGCAGCCTGGCACAAGAGGGGAGCATCCCAGGGAGCCAAACCCACCCCCGCCCAGGGAAGGGCTCCTTCCCCCTGCACATCCCTGCCCTTCCCTCTGCCAGAATGCCCCAGATCACTCAGCGTCGCACTTGCCTCCGTATCAGAAACCCCACGGTGAATACCTGCCCTTGAGTTCAGCATCGCCCGTCGTATATTATGTACTCCGCTTCAAAACATAATCTCCCAAAACAGCTGACTCCTAATGCTACAAATCAGAGAAACTGCATTCAGTAAGCCTCCAGCAGATTAATTCGACTTAATTAATTTAAGATTTTATTTATTCTTTGATTTTAGGGAGAAAAGAGCAAGAGGTGGTGGGGGAGGGGCGGGGGAGGGAGAGGGAAGGTGAAAGGACCTCAAGCAGATTCTGAGCCTAGAGGACATGGGGCTCAACCTCACAACCCTGAGATCATGACCTGAGCTGAAACCAAGCACTGGACGCTTAACTGACGGAGACACCCAGGCACCTCTAGATTTAATTAAACAGAATCGAGTCAATATGCTGAAGCTGGGGGCGCCTGGGTGGCTCAGTTGTGAAGCATCTGCCTTCAGCTCAGGTCATGATCCTGGATTCCCAGGATTTCAAGCCCTGCCTTGCGTTCCCTGCTCTGTGGGAAGCCTGCTTCTCCCTCTCTCACTTCCCCTGCTTGTGTTCCCTCTCTAGCTGTGTTTCTCTCTGTCAAATACACAAATAAATTCTTTAAAAAAACAAAACAAAAACAAAAACAAAGAAAAACCACGCTGAAGCTGGAACCTGGTCCTTGGAGGACACACAGGTAGACTAAAGGCTGAGCCTACCCTGGAGGAGCTCACTATCAAGGCTGAAGGGAGGAGAAGGGGCACGAAAAACTGTGGACTTAGGGAGAAATAGAAAGTGCCAGATCAGACATTCCCAGGTCAAGAGGCACCTAAAAGACCAAGGTAAGTGAGGCAGCACATGTGTAGGTGCTCAGCTCATGTCCAGACAGCAGTAGGTTCTCCAAAAATGGTGCCAAGTTCAAATGCCCCTCCTTGGTTTTCTTCAAGGATCCAAGTCCTGGAGAAAACTTCGGTGGGAGGAGCAATTAGAACGACTTCCCAAAGGAGCAGGCCTGGCCAGGCCCTTGGCTGCGGGGGACAGGGAAGGAGGTGCTAGCCAGATGTCTAAGTAGGGAGGTGTCTGAAGATTCCCCCAACAGCGCTCTTCAGGCCTGCTTCTGGCTAGAGTTGTCTGGGGAGTAAGCACTACCACCTCCCCACCCGAGACATCAGAAATGAATTAGCACCCTGCATCGACATGGCTCCCCCAGCTACCCCCGGCCCTGGCCTCCTCTGGCTGCCCTTCTACTTCAGATGGGAAGCCTAGCCTTTCATATTCTTTAGGGATGACCCCACGTGTCTCCAGCTCTGCGGTTCCGTATAAACTCCCACCTTTCTCTTCTCTCTCTGTATGTCTTTCTCCCCACTCCCCTCCCTCCACTGTATCTTTTGTCTTGTCCACCACCTGCCCACCGCCTGGTCTCTCTGGCCGGTGTGTGTGGGGGAGAGGGAGCAGATAGTACACACTTGGGGGCGGTCACCTTACATGTTCGCAACACTAAATCAGTTTCAGAGGGAAGAAGAAGAGGAACCAATGGGGAGGTTTGAATTCTGGGTAAGGGCTGCCTGCCGATGCTACATGGAATCTTACCAGCGCCCACCCCCTTGTACCTGCCACTCTTAAACCCAGGCCTTGCCCTGGGCTTGGAGGCCTCCACAGCACTGTGCCATCTCTCCGTTTCTGGGCTGAGACATGAGTCAAGGACCGCTCAGAGAGGGGCACGCACCTGCCTGAAGCCACACCACAGGCTTATGACAGAGCTGGGATCAACAGCCAGATTTCCTGACTGCCAGCCCTGAGTGGGCCCCATCCAGTGAACAGTAACAGTGTCACCAATGTGTTGTGAGCCGCGGATGGGGCATGGGGCTCCCCATCGCGGACACTCCTAACTCATTTCATCTGGATGGCAAATCCTATGAAGACTTCCTTATTTTCCCGAAGCTCAGTGAAGTGAAGGAATGTGCTAAAGGTCCGCACTGAGGGCACGGTAGAGCGGGATTCAGCCAGGCCCCCGAGCGCCGAGCTCCATGCCCTTTGCGATGGCGGACTAAGACCTTTCCAAGAACCCAGGAGTAGTGATTGCAGTCTTACACGTGCCCTTCCTCCCTGCTCACAGCTCTATTCTCCCTCAGTAGCTTATGAGGATGGCAGGGCTCCATCGCCTCCCCACGGGGACAAGACTGATTGCCCAAGTCTGGACTCACATGGCTGCAGCCCGTTTTGGTAGCGGCCTGGCTGGGGGCTGTCAGCCGGCTGTCAACCGCCCTGCAGGGAAAGTGGGATTTCTCCACGCTGTCCCTGCAGTTCAAAGGAACAGGGGCCCAGAATCTTGGCTACGATGGCCTGTATTATGACATGTCTGGGAACCTTAAAAGCAAAAGACAGCTTAATAACTCAGCAAAGAATATACGGGTCTCTTGGTCTGGCTATTGAGGGTAGCCAAGAGCTTGGTAGGGCGGCTACTCCCCTCTGCTGTGGGCGCCCTCTGACAACAGGCACGATATGCCCGAGGAACACACAGTTCTTGCCCAGTTTCAGCCCCTTCTGTAGACAATTGGGGCCTGTCTGTTGCAGTGCAGTTGGAGGCCTCCTGCCTGCACACGCCAAGCGGCCCGTGTGAGTACTAGCCGGCGCTGGTGGGAGGACTCTGGCTCCGATCACACACACGTTCCACAGGCAAGAGTGAGCAGTTCAGGCGGGGGTGCCCTCACTCCAGCAGCTGGGGCAGCAGGCCCAGCCGCCTGGGCCAATACACTCTCATGCTTATGGAAACACATTCTTTCATGATGGGGGACATCTATGAAATACCTACAGAGACCTTTGAGTTCTCACTTTCACTGCATGAAGAAGGGACTCCTACTATGTCCATTTTTCAGATGAGGAAAGTGAGGTCTAGACAAATTAAACAACCTGTCCAAAGTCACAGGGCTAAGAAATAACTCAAATTCATCCTCCAAGACAGACTTCCCAAAGGGTGATGTCCTTAGAAGGCCTTTCCTAGAACTAATACAACAATTTGGTAATGTGGCAGGATACAAAATCAATGCACAGAAATCAGTTGCATTATTATACACTAACAATGAAAAAAGAGAAAGGGAAATCAGAGAATCGATTCCGTTTACTATAGCACCAAAAACTATAAGATACTTAGGAATAAACCTAACCAAAGTAGTCAAGGATCTGTACTCAAAGAACTACAGAACACTCATGAAAGAAATTGAAGAAGACACAAAAAGATGGAAGAGCATTCCATGCTCATGGATCAGAAGAATAAACATTGTCAAAATGTCTATACTGCCCAGAGCAATCTATACTTTCAATGCCATTCTGATCAAAATTCCACCAACATTCTTCAAAACGTTGGAACAAGCAATCCTAAAATTTATATGGAACCAAAAAAGACCCTGAATCACTAAGGAATTGCTGAAGAAGAAAAGCAAAGCTGGGGGCATCTCGTTACATGACTTCAGGCTTTATTACAAAGCTGTGATTATCAAGACAGCATGGTACTGGCACAAAAACAGAGAAATAGGCCAATGGAACAGAGTGGAGAGTCCAGATATGGACCCACAAATCTATGGGCAAATCATCTTTGACAAAGCAGGAAAAAATATCCAGTGGAAAAAAGACAGTGTCTTCAATAAATGGTGCTGGGGAAATTGGACAGCTACATATAGAAGAATGAAACTAGACCATTATCTTACACCACACACAAAGGCAAATTTGAAATGGATGAAAGACCTCAACGTGAAGCAGGAATCCATCAAACTCCTGGAAAAGAGCATAGGCAGTAACCTCTTTGACATCGGCCACAGCAACTTCTTTCAAGACACGTCTCCAAAGGCAAAGGAGACAAAAGCGAAAATGAACTTCTGGAACTTCATCAAAATAAAAAGCTTCTGTACAGCAAAGGAAACAGTCAACAAAACAAAGAGGCAACCCACAGAATGGGAGAGGATATTGGCAAATGACACTACAGACAAAGGGCTGGTATCCAAGATCTATAAAGAACTACTCAAACTCAGCATCCAAAAAGAAGATGAACACATCAAAAAATGGACAAGAGACATGAACAGGCACTTCTCCATAGAAGACATACAAACGGCTACAGACACATGAAAAAATGTTCAGCATCACTAGCTATCAGGGAAATTCGAATCAAAACCACACTGAGATACCACCTTACACCAGTCAGAATGGTCAAAGTTAACAAGGCAGGAAACAACAAGTGTTGGAGAGGCTGCGGAGAAAGGGGAACCCTCTTACACTATTGGTGGGAATGTAAGCTGGTGCCACCGCTTTGGAAAACAGTGTGGAGATTCCTTAAAAAGTTAAAAATAGAGCTACCCTATGACCCTGCAATTGCACTACTGGGCATTTACCCCAAAGATACAGATGTAGTGAAAAGAAGGGCCATATGCACCCCAATGTTCATCGCAGCAATGGCCACAATCGCCAAACTGTGGAAAGAGCCAAGGTGCCCATCAACAGATGAATGGATAAAGAAGATGTGGTGCTATATACAATGGAATACTATGCCTCCATCAGAAAGGATGAATATCCAACTTTTGTAGCAACATGGACTGGACTGGAAGAGATTATGCTGAGTGAAAGAAGCCAAGTAGAGAAAGTCAAGTATCGCATGGTTTCACTTACTTGCAGTGCATGAGGGGTAACCTGGAGGACAGTATGAGAAGGAAAGTAAATGGGAAGTAGGGTAATCCAGGGAGAGAAACGAAACAACAGAGACTTTGGACACAGAAACAAACTGAGGAACTTGGAGGGAGGGGGGTGGGGGGATGGGAGAGCCTGGTGGTGGGTACTGAGGGCACCTATTGCATGGAGCACTGGGTGTGGGGAATGGAGAATGAATCTTGGAACACTGGAAAAAAAATTAAGTAACAATAAAAAAAAAAAAAAAGAAGGCCTTTCCTGACTCTCCAGCCCGGATCAGGACCCTGTCAATCAGTCCTGTAGCTCTGTTTGTCCAGGACCATCTGGTTATTATTTGCTGAACTGAAATAGTAGTAATTAAGAGCCAGCAAGGTTCTAGGATGGCCAAGGGAAGTAGTGAGTATCCCGTCCCTCAGTGGGTACAAGAATGAGTCAGTAACCCTCAGTTACAGGGCCTTATAGTGGAACAGGCCAGGGGTAATGTATCCTCTCTCCCACTTCCCTGGAGTCCAGGAGGTTTCTTCCTGGAGCTCATGCCCCTGGAGCAGTAAAGCAGCATGGGTGCTTAGAAAATGCCCAGACCTAGATGCCGCACGACCCAGGCCAAGTTCTTGTTCTCCTGAGCCTGTGGCCTTGTGCAAACAACTGAGACACACGTACCTACCTATATCACACATGGCACACAGTCGCCCAAGGAGAGCCGGGTTCCCACCTCCCTTGCAGGGACGTGGTCAGGGTTCCCAGCTGTGGCTGATGAGACGGATGGCACAGCAGGGTCTAAGTCCATGCCGGCCCTTCCCCGTGCCCGAGCCTGGAACCCTCTGCCGGCCCCTCCCCCTGCCTGGAACCCCCTTGCAACAGCGGCCAGCCCTCCTGGAGGGAAGGCAGTGCCTCGTACAGCAGAGAAGTAAGAGGAGGCTGGGTCCTTCCCAGGGCAGGCACCACCCAGTTAGGACTTTTCCATGGGAGGAGACAGAGCTGTGTCCCCTAAAGCCACTCTACCCTTTATAAACTCATTGAGATGAGGCAGTGAGACAAGGCATCACAGGGGACACCTTAGGGGGCATAACGCATGAGCTGTGTTCTGATGGTTAAAATGAATTTTCTCCACCGCAGCGACCCTTGAAGAACCCCTCTGGACAGGCCTGGGAGAGACACTCAGCTAGACAAGTCTCCTCAGAAACTGCTGGTACCCATTGCACTTGGCTCTCCCAGGCAATCTTAAGATGGAAGGACACAGACATTTGGGAGCAAGTGTCTTCTGTTCTTACGGGGGAGAAAAGGCCAGAGACCCCTCAAGTCATCGACGGTTCTGGAATCACTTAAGACAATGCGCTGTCAATTCTGTACAGGCAAAGATCCTTTGACAAACACTAACCACACACACCGTGACCCCTACAAGGCTCCGTGCTCTGGGAGGGCAGGCCTTGTCTCTCCTCCGGGACCCAGGGCCCAGCACAGAGCATGAGCATAGAGCCCCATGTTCTTAAATTCTTAAGAATTTTAAAACAGAGATGGCCGAGCACCTGAACAAGCCGTGTGTGGCTAGGTGGGTCTCATGGCACAGAGCTGGCCTGCCCCCCAGGGCCTCGCCCTCCAGCCCCCACGTAGTGGGCAGTCAGCAAGCCCATGTTCACTGAAGCAACTGCAGTCTGTGTGGATAGGATGACCCCAGAACACAGTAGGGTCCCCTGACCCCCATGACCGGACTGGAGGTGGTTTTGTTGGCTTTTCCCTGGTCCCAATTCTTTACGTGTCTTGGAGGCAGGGGTGGAGGCAGGCACGGGGTTCCGGGGCTTGAGGTCACGCGGAAAACTTGCTTCCTTGCATGAGTGAGTGGGCAGGGGCGAGCGACAGGCATTTCTGAGCCGTTCTCCTTCTTGTTTCTTGCCACAAGATATAAACTAATCTATTTAGTTAGAAAAACATGGTTTATTGCAATCTAAGTAATTTGTATTTCTTTTTCTACCACAAGATGTAAACTAATCTAGTTAGCTAGAGCAAGTTGGTTTAACTGAATTCAGAGTAATTACCCTCCAAAGCAAAGCGATGTGTGTGTTTTTTTGGTTTGCCGGGCTTTTTTTTTTTTTTTTTTTTCCCTTTCCTTTCCTGTATTCAAAGATTGAGACATATATGCACTTATGATTAAATAAAACCCAGCCGTCTTTTGGTTAGCTGGGACCTTGGCCTTTCTGGAGGGTCTCAGCCCCCATCCCCACCACCTGGGATTTCCCGAAAATGTGCTGGAGGTGCCATGGAAAATCCAGTATGCGCTCTGGTGGAAAAACAATTTGTAACAACATTTCCTGGAGCGCTGCAGTTCCAGCTCACAGGGAGGGTATTTACCAGACGCTGGGAGGACTGACGGGGCTGCACAAGGTTGGGGAGCTAAGACACTGGGCCTCATCCGGTCACTGGGGCTAATGGCCCCCAAGGCAGCCCCTGTGTGCCTGGGACTGTGTGACAGGGGATCTCCCTCCTCCCAGATGTGGGTGTCTATGGGGGGGGGTGTTTGCCCGTCACACTCCCCAGGCATTACCCTCCCCATGGGGTAACCGAGAGGACTGGGGCTCAGAGGGAGATGACCTGTCTGGGGCCCCGAAGCTGGGAAGAGCGAGGTCGACCAAGCAGCAACCCTAACCCCGCTGCCCCAGCAGAGGCCAGGCCACTGTGCAGGTAGCTGACCGATCCCCAAGGGGTTGGCCCCTCTGGGCTGTGAGAAAGCTAGACCTCACTTTAGTTCTTCCCCACCAGGTCCGGCTGCCTCTTCTGAGAGTCCCTCTTTCCCTCAGCACCAGGCCAGCCCTGCAGGCTTTTAGGGAAAGCGATTCAGTCCTCCGCATCTCTCTTCTCCATGCTGCCCCCGCTGCCTCAGCCCCTGGGGCTCCTCTGCTCCATTGCCACCACCTCCTCCAGATACAGACCCAGTCTCTCCTTAGCACCCACAAGCAATGGAGAGGGCACAGCCTTTTCTCCAACTGCAAAAAGCCAATATGTTTTCTAGTGATTATCCCACCAGAAGAGGGACACTTGGGAGTGACCTACATAACACCATTTACGGTGGCAGAGACACACCCAGTAAGAACCCTGGGCTCCAGCAGATCAGTTGGTGGCTTACCTGGCATTTATTCTGCCCCTCCTCCTTAGTTCAGGGGTCCACCCTTTCCCACTCAACTTTTACCACTGATGTGCTACATGTCTGTTTTTGTCTCCTGAGCCCTGGCACAAGCGTAGGATGGGAACACGTGGGATGGCGGGCATCCCATGACCATGAGCCCCTATCAAGGCATCTGGCACAGCACCGAGTTCCCTCTTCCCTGTTCTCTTCCCCTCCCAGCTGTCCCGCTGCCCCATCACCTGACTTCAGAGGGGCAGACATGTCCTTTCTGACTGAAACACCAGGAAGAACAATAAGTAAATAAAGGAACTGGGAGAGGAGGAGAGAGAAGCTACTATGCGCTCACACAGGCAAAGGGTCCCCTGTTTCATCTTCACAGTCCGGGCAATGGTCACAAATGCCTTTCACCGTCACCTTGGCAAAAATAACTCCTGGTCCAGCCCTCTGAAAACCAGAAGGAGCCCTGAGAATCCAAGCATGATGCAGACCCCAGGGCATCAGAAGGAGGGAAGGATCTAATCTGAAACCCCTCCTCATCACCAGTGTTTTTCTTGGGACATTTCCTCCCCTCGGCTCCTGCTCTCAGGTTCCTGTCCTGGTGATTGGACGGAGTCCGCTGAGCCTGCTGCAGGAGGAGCGGGCCTCCTTGGGCACAACATTATGGACTGTTGGAATTAATGAAGGAAGGGGCCCGGAGCCAGCTCTTTTGCCCACGGGCAATTTTAGCAGCAGTGTGCAATTGGATAATTGAAATCAGGGGCGAGCGCTGGTGTGCAAGGAGCCTGCTTCCAATACAAATACAGAAGACCCTCCAGCACCCACCGGCCTCTTGCCCTCTACTGCCGAACCTTCCAGGGTGTCTGGACCTGGTGGCCCCTCTGCAGACAGAAAGTGCCCGTGCGTTGGCACCACCAAGGAGGCTGAGCCAGCAGAATCTGAAGCTGGCCGCAGCGGGGGCACAGAGATGAGTTACCCTTCTGGCAGGAGCTGCAGGGAGCTGAGCTTGCGAGGTCCCTTTCATTTGTTCAGCCCACAGGCTCTGGCTGAGCCCTGAGCCCACCCGGCTCCCAGGTGGATGCTGGGGTTCTGTGGTGATCCCACCTTCTGTGTCCAGAGCCGTGGGTGGGGACCTGGTTAGACATGGTCCCTGCCCTCCAGGAGCTTAGTCATGGGGAGGACAAATATGCAAACAGCCCGTCCCAGTAAGGTGTGATAAGTGGCACAAGGCAGACATAGCAGGGAACAGGGGCTCCTGGGAGCAGAAAAAGACAGGGCTTGTTCATCTATGTATTCCAAATGCTCAAAACAGTGTCTGGTGCACAGCAGGCGATCAGGAAGCATGTCTTGTGCCTGAAAGGAGTGAAACAATTGGGGAAAGGAACATCACTTTCAGAAGCTGGGAGGTGCAACAGGTGGGAGGACCCATGAGGGAGACCAGCAGCAGCTCCCTGGGACTGGGCCTTAGGCGGCCAGGGGAGGGATGGAGCTTACAGACTCTACTTAAAGGCCTGGGACAGATGAAAACGCCTTTCCTAAGTTCAAACCCAGTCTCTTAGCGATGGATCTGGAGCCGGAGACATGGGGGCTGACTTCTAATAACATCCATTGCAGCCCAGGCCCTGTGCTGAGGTCAGTGATACACACGCGCGTGTAAGCTACCACCCCTAGTCCCAGCTCACCACTGCTGGAGAGAGTGTTTACTGACCCATTTCACGGGTGAGTAAAGTAAGATTCCAAGAGGCAAAAGCAGCTGCCTGGGCTCACAGAGCTTATAAGGGGTAGGTGGGGATTAAAGCCCGGTGATAAGGACACTCCTGCTCTTTCAATCCCTGGGGTGAAGCAGAAGTCTGACACAGTCAGAGGGGCATGAGGGCCAGGCCTTTGTCCATGCCTAGCTGTCCCCCCCAGGGCTGTCCCAAGTGAGGAACCAGAGCACCCTGGCTCCTCTGGCCTGGGAGGGGAGGTTTCTGTTAGTCACAGCCTCCTGTGACCCGGGTGGGAGGTGGCTGCTGCACTGTGCTGGGCCCTGGGAGCTGACCGCTCAGGGTGAGCACTGCCCTTCGCCCACACCCCTCCCCTGCCCCCAGGTGGTGACCCCAAGCTGCTGCACAGCCTGGGCTCATAGGTCTCTAGGCGACACCTACTTTTCATTGTGAGCCTTTGTGGCTCTCCAGCAGTGGCCGTGTTTGTTTTGGGGGGGAAAAGGGGGTTTGTTTCTGCAGGTCCTCAAGGATCTGGGTTGCTGAGGAGGCGGCAGACAGCTCCGAAGGCGAATGCAGCCTCCTTGGTGCAGCACGGCCAGGTGCCCCAGGCCCTCGGGAGAAGAGGGACTACAGGTTTGTGGGGGGAGCTCAGGAAGCAAGAGAGGGGGATAAAAACTGCTGAGAACAAGCCCTGAACAAAGTGTTCCCTGCTTCACCACCCCCCTCGCAGTCGTTGTGTTTGCTCATTCATTCATTCAACCTTCACACACTTTGGAGCCTCCACAAGGAGCCCACCATTTCCGGGAGCCAGGGAGACCCAAAGATGATTCCCCCGCAGGCCCTCAGCCTCAAGGGGCTCACTGGCTGTCTAGTGTGTGGCAGCTAAGCAAACACGCCGAAGGTGGCCCCTGACACATGCAAAAGAGGGGCAAGGAGGGGGCATGCAGGAAGGGAGGGGCTCACCACTAGGGACAGTGTCCCTCAAGGAGGGCTTTCAGAAGGAGAGGGCGCCTTCAGAGCCCTGAAGGTCGAAGTTCAGGTGGAAAAAGAGAATATAAATCTGACACAGGGCAAGGAGCAACAGCTGAGGGAATGGAACAAGACTTGGGGGGAATGGCAAGGGACTGCACTGGGCTGGAGAAGGGACCGCTGGGGAGACAGCAGGCTCAGGGCTAGAAGAGGAAGGGGGCAGCAGAATGGGCTTAGCCTCTGCCTTTAATGCCCTAGTCAAGCCCTGAGTGAACCTCAGAACCAGGCTGGGCTGCGACTGCTTCATCTACTTGGATCCCCACACCTCCCAGGCAGTGGAACATACCAGAAGGGCTCCATAACCAGGCAGCAAGCGGACACATAATAAAACTTTTACCGGGGGACCTGGGTGGCTCAGTTGGTTGGGCGACTGCCTTCAGCTCAGGTCATGATCCCGGAGACCCGGGATCGAGCCCCACGTCAGGCTCCCTGCTCGGCGGGAAGCCTGCTTCTCCCTCTCTCACTGCCCCTGCTTGTGTTCCCTCTCTCGCTGTGTTTCTGTCTGTCAAATAAATAAATAAAGTATTTAAAAAAAAAAACAGAAAAAGACTTTTACCACCATATTTTGGGAACCTACGGTGTATCTGAATGGGCGTGTAAACTGTGCAATTGAACTGCCAGTTAGATGCTATTTGTTCCACTTACAGAGAAGGAAACAAGTTCGGAGGGAGCCGTCCAAGGTCCCATAGCTGGTAAGCGGCAGAGCAGAATTTGAACCCAGGTCTGTCCAAGTCCAAACACAGTGGCCTTCACTGCTATCTTCACTGCTATACTGGATAAAGACATTTTTTGTTGACTTTCCTAATCCTCCCTCCCACTCTTCCTTTCCTTCCTTTCCTCTGAGGCAGACGAGCAGTAATAGAGGAGACCATGTGGAAATATGTACCCCAGATAATCATCTGGAAGACTGGCCATAAGCCAAGATGCAGCTGGAAAGTAAGAAGATGAGGCTCTTCGCACCCAAGTGGGCTTGCCACCTCCCGCACCCCACACAGCCTGGGGAGAACCAGAGGCCACAGCCACAGAGTCAAGGCCAGAGCTGGGGCTGGGCTGCAGCTCATACTGGGCTTCCTTCTGCCCAGGCTGACGGGGGCAGAGGGGTGTGGGCGGCACAGGTCCAGTGGCCCCTGAGAACCTCATTAGGAGCTGAGGGACAATCCTTTATCTCTCACCAGGAGAACTCCTGTTTATCCTCGGCAGCCGGCTTGGCTGCCACCTCTGCTAGGGGTCTCCTCCAAGCCCACACACCCTGAGCCCTGCCTGCCTCCAGGCTGCCCGCCCTCTGAAACAATTTGTGCTGCAAGGGTCTGTCTGACTTTGATGATTGGTCTCCCCGGGGAGCATGGGCTCAGTGCTCTGCATTTGCTTGTTAAATGAATGGATCTATAGACCAGTAAATGGGCCACGGAATAAACGATTAAATGATTGAGAAATTGAGGTAAATAAATAAATGGACAAGGGAACGAAAGGGTAAATGAAGGAGTGTGCCACTGGCTGGCTAGGTGAATGAATGATGGGCACGCACTTGGCCCTTCCCGTAGCGAGCTCTCCAAAGAGACAGAAATCTGTCTGGCATAGGGAGCTCCAGAAATCTCTGGTGAGCCCAACAGTGAAGTTTCCTACGGGTTCCCTGAGGCCACAGTCCTCCTGCAGGGAGCAGGAGGTGGATGGGAGTGTCCTTAAATCCCTCCCAGAGAAGCTGGAGAAAGCCGCTAGGCTGCTGTCAGTTCAGCCATTGCTTGCTGGATGATCTGGGGGAGACCAGTGCCTCTCTATGGGCCTTCGTCTCCCTATCTGTAAAAGGAGAAGCTTGGACCAGACCATACAGCTCCAGCAAGCCAAGCCTAGTTCTCTGGGGGCCCCAGGCCTAACTGCCAGCCAGTCAGAGGGCAAGAGTGCCACAGGGTAAAACATTAGCCTCTCCTGTCCTCAGAAGGATTCGGGGGTCTAGACCATGTGACTCTGACTCTGAGCATTTTCATCCAAAGAGTGCTGCTAGGTGGAAGGTGGCCCGAGGGCAAGGGGGGGTAACTGCTCTAGAAGGTTCCCCACCCACCCTGCCCTGGGGGCTACCACCTCTTTGGAAGCTACTTCTGAAGCTGAAAAGCATTCCTCTGGATGGCTCTGAAGAGGGAAGCCCAAGCCTGGTTTCCGGAGTAACTAAGACTCTGCAGTCAAAGCAGAGAGAAACAGAATGTAGCCACACCATGCCCTGTGCCCAGCTCCCTGGAGGCGCCTGTCCCTGCCCTGGTGTCTGAGCACAGGACTGTGTGTAACAGGTGCCTCAGAACGAATGAATGAATGAACGAAAGAATGACACGGTGGGAGGCCTGGCAGACCTCTAAGGCATCCCTTGGTCTCTGATTCTATGATGGCCCTCCTGGAGGGAATGGGGGGCTTTCCCAATTTCACACAGAGTCAGAGATGCATCCAGAACCTCGATCCACCCTCTTGGACTCCAAGTACGGGGGTTCCTTCCATTGCACAGCCCACCCTGCCTATGGCAACCACACATTCTGTTAGAGGACTCGAGGCCCGCCTTTGAGGTGGGCATGCTCCGCACACCGCACCACGGCTGGCCGGCCGCACTCACCCAGCGTCTTCCAAGCTGGACCTCAGCATTTTGTCTGTGCTCAGAGCTTGCGACTCATGTCTGCCATGTGGGTGTCCCTCCTGGACTCCAGACTCCCCAGGTATGCCGGGCCAGGGTGGACCGACGGCTGGGTCAGGCTGACCTATGAATTTCCAGAAGCGGAGGCATTTCCGGGCTGCAGATTATGGTCTCTGAAGATGCAACATGGCACGGGGCGGGCAGTGTGGGAAGGCAGGTCCTCAGCGCGGCCAGCAGAGAACAGACGCTTCTCCCCTCTTCCTAACTCTTCCCCACACCCCCAGGCTTCCAGGGAGTGTACTGCGGCGCACACAGTGTTCCATCACAAGACAGGAAACACAAGAGTCACTGTCCCCTCCAGGGGCCCAGACTGACGCCTCTCTCCGCCCACTCTGCAGCAGTGTCTCCACTCCATTTTAAAACGGACTGGATTTTTGCTGTATGTTGCAAAGATGCTCCAAAAAAATTGATAGCGTGGGGCTCAGGGAAGCCAGTTGTCTCCAAAACTCTCTTGGGCCCCTTTTACTTGCAAAGTATGTACTCTGTGTGTGAGAACATGCTAGAAATTCTGTCAAGGACAGGGGACTCTGGTTGTCACCCCCTACCACCAGTACCCAGTAAAGGACCCCACATCCAGATACATAGTAGCTGTTCAATAAATGAGTGCAAAGAAAAGTTAAGGGGCTGATATTTATGGAGTAATAAATCTATGCTAGATTCTGTACAAACAATACCTCTAAGCCATACCTCAACTAAAACACAGGTCCTGGAACTCCCCAGCTGGCAGTAGGAAAACACACTCAGAGAGGCCGGGTAACCTGCCGGTGGCTACACAGAGAAACAGTGGCACAGCTGGGGTTCAGCCTCAGGCCTTTCCATCTGCAAAGCCACGGCCTTTCGCTAACCCCTCGTCTTTGGCAGCCGGAATGACCTAGACCACTGGGGTTCAGTGCCTAACCTAGCGCCGGCCACCTATGTGGAGGGTGGCAGAACCAAGAGGCTGTGGGCTGGATGCCACCAGAGGCCAAGAGCACGTCTGAGTGGGTGACCAGGGTCAGGGCCTTGTTAGGGCTCAGGTGGGAATCACTCAGTCCTCGGCTGCTGGCCTGAAGCTGGCAGGCAAGCACTCAGAATGGACGAGATGGGTCACTACCTGGAATCTGAGCTTTAACTGTATCAGCACCAAGCAGACCCAGCTGAATTAAAGACCACCGGCCAGGAATGTGCCAGAAGTGTGGTTCAGCGGGTCCGGGCTGCCTCCTGGCTTCGCACATCACCGGTGGTGTAAGCTTGGGCAAAATGCCACATTTAAAAAAAAAAAAAAAAGCCACATTTCTCTGGGCCTCTCATGCCCCACTTTGTTAATGGGGGATAATTGCATGAATTTTTGATTCCTCCCTTGTCCTCATCTTCTGGGTCAAACATAGGGTTCTGTTGGCTCTGCTTCCGAGATGCTCTTCAAATGTCTTCTCCGCTCTCCATCCCCATGGCACTTCCACGGCTCAAGTCCCCACGGTCTCCTTGCTGGAAGTCTGCAATCACCAACTAAGGTTCCCTCATCTTCACTGATTCTTTCCCGTCTACTCTCTGTAGTCCACTGATGGCAACTTGCCCAAAAGACAAATCTCGTCATGTGACTCCCTTGCTTCAAACCTTCAGGGGCCTAGAAAGCTTGGAGTGGATCCTCTGCCTTCCTCTCCAGCCTCAAACAGATTCTCCTTCACCTGCACAGTGCACAACCTGTGGACACTGACAGCTGCCACCCAAGTCTTAAATGTGCCAAACTCTTTCCCACCTTACGACCTTCATATGCATGGCCCTTGGCTCCAAACTCTCCCTCTTCCACCTTCCCCTGACCCACTTGCTCATCTTTCAGGGCTCAGCTTGAACGTCACCACCTCAGAGAAGCCCCCATAAACCCTGACCCTAGACCAGGTCCCGTGCCAGACATCCTCACATACCTTGTCCTACTTGTACTCTGGGGGCCTCACCACCTGGACACTAAATAGGCCAGATTCTGGTAATTACTCATTCAGTGTGTCTTTACCACTGGATTCTCAAGAGAGGGAAAGGACTGGGGGTTGACTTGCTGGGCCCAACCCAGTGCCCGGTGCAAAGTCAGAGCTCAGTGTAGTGTATTTACTGGATGAACTAGTTAATCCTAGCCCTTCCAGATTATTCCACAAGGCTGTCAGAGGATCATGGTGAAGGATGGCTAAGAAAGAGTTTTTTCCATTATTACTGGCTCTTCAGATGTGAAATGGTGTGTTGGCAAACTTTTGTGTACGAATTTTGACTGTGTACCTAGATATTTGGCCAAACGTTATTTTATTTCTGTGACGGTATTTTTTAGAAGACATTAACCTCTAAATTAGTAGACTTTGAATAAAGCAGATTACACTCCAAAATGTGGGTGGGCCTAATCTAATCAGTTGAAGGCCTTAATAGGAAAAAAGACCGACTTCCCTGGATGGACAAGGAATTCTGCCAGCAGACTGCCTTCAGACTCAAACTACAACTCTTCCCTGGGTCTCCAGCTGCCGGCCTAAGCTACAGATTTTGGACCTGCATCTCCACAATCACGGGAGCCAAATCCTTAAAAAAGATCTCCTTCCCTAACTCTCCATAGACATACATACATGTATATGTTTCTCCAGAGAGAAAGAACCCTCTGGGTCTGTTTCTAGAGAATACCAACAGGGTTCTGTTTCTCTAGAGAAATTCGACCAATGCAAGTGCTACCTGGAATCTATGGTCTAGGATTTCTTGAGCTCTACTTGGTCCTCAGACTCCCCCTCAGAGGAGCAGCTATACAGCCTGGAGTCTGAGAACTCGAGGTGAGATTATGAATATATCACCGAGGACATGGTGGCCTCCCCTGCACCTCTGGCTGGGTTCCCGCAGGTGAAATGAGTCCCAGTGATACTTGCCCTGTTTACTTACTCTGCACAATGACTATGACATGGGATCAAACAGAAGACCACACAGCAGTGCTCTGTGAGCCAAGAAGCTCTTCACTACACCTAATATCCAATAATGAGAATGCAGACTCCTGCCCTGGGACATGGTCCACTAAGGAGCTCAAGCCAAGCCCGCTTTCTCTGAGAACAAGAGAGGCAGCGATTGGGTACCATCCACTGATAAAAGAGGACCCTATCCACCAGGACAGAGCCTCCCAGCCCTTTCCATTCTTTGTCTAGTCTCTACCATCTCCTACTTGACCCCCGGGCAAGGTGGGTGCTCTTGGAGCCCAAGATAGACTGCCAGATGAATGGCATTTCTCTTTTCTTTTCTTTTCTTTTCCTTTTTTTTCTTTCCTTCCTTCCTTCCTTCCTTCTTTCTTTCTTTCTTTCTTTCTCTCTTTCTTTCTTTCTCTCTTTCTTTCTCTCTTTCTTTCTTTCTTTCCTCTTTCTTTCGATATTTATTTATATACTTATTTGAGAGAGAGAGAGAGCATGAGAGGGGAGGTCAGAGGGAGAAGCAGACTCCCCGCGGAGCTGGGAGCCCAATGTGGTGCTTGATCCTGGGACTTGGGAATCACGACCTGAGCCAAAGGCAATTGCTCAACCAACTGAGACACTCAGGTGCCCTATTTTTAAAAAATATTTATTTATTTAAAAGAGAGAGAGAGCGTGCATGAAAGGGGAGAAGGTCAGAGGGAGAAGCGTCACATTTTCAAAGAGTAATTCTGCCTGCACTTAGCCAGAAAGAGGAACAGAACTGACCATAGAACACATAATCTCAGCACCTCCTCCCTCTGCTCTGCTTACCCAGCTGCTTCTTTCAAGAAGAGGGGGTTCTCCTGGGTGGTGGCAAGGACCGGATCAGTGCTCCCCTGCCTGGCGGTGGGAGGGGGGTCATCCTCCTGTGTCGGCCATGGGCCTGGGGTGACCAAGGACCTGTAGTTGTGAAAATGGCAAGGCTCTGCCAGTGACCAGAGGCAGGACTCAGGCTCATCTGGCGGCCACGGTCAAATGTGAGGTTCACAACCCCAGGTGGCTTTGATTCTCTGATTCCCAAGAAGTCAGGCAGCCCAGCAAAGAACTGCACCTCACCTTCATGTTTCCAGCACACACACCACGCCTCTTTGAAGCCCAGTCCAGAAATTTCAGCTTCTCTACGTCATAAAATAGGCCAGAAACCTCTCACGATTCCAGTTGTACTGGTCCTACCTCCTTCTCGCTATTTTTCCTCAAAACCTCCCCATGCCACCCTCTGGCCTCCTCACAACTCGTGAGAACAGGACTGGAATAGACTCTATTAGCACCTGTCTCCTTTTTTAAACAGAGCAGAACTGAAAAAGCATTGGGAAATTAAATTGGAAAAGGGATGAGAAAGTACAGAGGCTTGAAAGAAGAATGGTTGTATTTTCTATGGAGAATAATCCTGGCTAATATTTCCCTTCAGGAGATTTGAGAACTGGTCGTTGAGAGAAAGGGAACCTGCAGCAGCAGCTAACACACATGGACAGCTGAGAATGCACCAAGCTCCAGTTCACATGGACTCTTCCGCCTAACCCTCCCTGAGCGCATCCCGGAGAGGCTATGACCACTCTCCCCCGCAACGTACGTAGCACAGAGGAGCCTGGGGGCTCATGGCCTGCTTTGGTTTTGATGAGATCTCGGGGGTGGGGGGTGTCACAGAAACTCTTGGAGTCATTCGATTTGTTCTACAGAGTGAAGTCTTTTCTGGGGGTGCAAGAGATGGAGTTAATATTTCTTTGAACATTTACTACGTGTAAGCACATGCTAAGCCATTCGCATTATTTTGTTTAGCTTTTGGATCAAGTTATCTGACGGGCGTTATCCTTTTTTATGGGGAGGAGAAGTCTATAAGCCTGCCAGGGTGCAGAAGGGAGACCAAAGAGGAGGGTGGGTCTCTGCCCTATCAGCTGCTCACCATGTCCCAGAGTAAAAGGCCCCCAGACCCAGGATGCCCTGGGGGCATACATTCCAACACCCCACCACATGGTGCCAGTGCTGTGTCTGTCTTCCCTCTGCAATTCCGCCCTGCCAGGAAGAGGTATTTCCACCTCTGAAGGGGAGCAAGGGTCACCTGGGGGCTCTGGCTTCCAGGAAGGAGTTCTCATGCCTCTACCCTACTTGATCTGCCAGGGCTCTCCTGCTTAGTAGGACTGCTGGTCCTGGCAGCCAGAGGGGCCAGCCTGTCCTTCGATCACCTCCCCCTGGCAGACCACCCAGATCGTCCAGGGCCCTGCCACTGTGCTAAGAGGCTACCTGCGGTGCTAAGAGCTAGTTGGTGGGCCTCATTCCAGCCAGGGGTGCAGCCACTGCTACCCAACGGCCGTGTGTACAGAGGGATTGGGGAGACTAGGAGGGTGGTGGGTGGGGCGCAGCCTGCAGACATTTTTGTGAAGGAAGGAAGCCAAGGTGCCTTCTCTGGGATATGCTGCTCTACAGGCTGGTGCAAAGCTTTCAGCCCCGTCCCCTCCCTCCTCCGGCCTTCCCGGCTTCAGAGAGCCTGTGCCAAGAGGCTCTCCTAAGTGCTGACTGTGTACAGAGCTGTGAAATGCAGATGTAGTAATGGCTGGGTCCTAGGCTCCAAAATCTACCTGCAAACAGATCCTGGCTGTCCAAGGATCTACACAAGGTGCTGAGTTAGGGACGTGCTAGGCTGCTGCAGGCCAGGTCACAGAAAGGAAAGATGGAGGTGTGTGGGAAAGCCCCTGGGAAGGGCCTTGGAGGCCCTGGAAGGACCAAGGTTGAGCACAGCAGGGGGACCAGCATAAGCTCAGGTGAGGGCGGCCACTGAATGGGCCCTGAGGAGGCCTGGTGCCCGTAGGCTCAGCCCAACAGAGGTGCTGGGTGCGGCCTTCCTGCTCAGGGTGACTCAGTCCTGCAGCCCTGTCTCCCTGACAATACAGGTAAATATGAGGCCTGTAAATGCACTGGCACACACTCACTCTTCCAGTGCCTTCTCCCTCCCAAGTCTACAGCCTGAAGCTATCCCGGAGAGCAGACCATGGCAGCGCCTCGCAGAGCTGTGAGCAAGATGACAGGCTTCTCTCCTCCCTCCAGAGAGCCCCTACCCGCCTCAAGCCACGGGCTGCATGGAAGGAGCGAGCTGACACCCCAGTAGCCACAGAAGACATGCTGCTTGGCCAGAAGGGACCACCCCGTTAAGGGAAATGTGGGACCATCCAGAATGGGAGAAGCCTCTCAAAGACATTGGCCCCGAGAGCCCAAGAAGAAGAGGTTGCCCAAGGGAGGATGCCCCACCTCTCAGAGAGACTTGGGGAGTACAGGAAAGAATGCTGGTTAGGCACTGCCAGGGGTGGGCAAGCCCTGTGCCTTCTGAGCCTCTGGTTCTTCTAGAAAGGGGAGACAGCCTCCTTGCCCTGACCTGTTTCCAGAAGCCGAACAGAATGGAAAGACGCGTCTTCAGTGATCCTTGATTGAGAAGTGCTTCAACTCTTCTCCCCAGCAAGCGTCAATCTCCGTGGATAGGTACACCCTTGGGAGGTGACTCAGCCCTGGTGCTCCCAGTGCGGTCCAGGGGCCAGAGGCATCAGCCTCGCCAGGGAGCATGCCAGAAGTGCCAAGCCCTGGGCTCTCTCACAGGCCTTCTGAATTAGAATGCGCATTTGAACAAGACTGCCAGGCGCTTCATGGGCACAGTAAAGTCTGCAATGCCTTGTTCTAGTCCACTGAGGCCAACACTCGTGTTCCCGGTGAAGAAACTGAGGCTCGGTGGTGGGACTAAATCACTTGCCGGGCACACAGTTCGTAAGTGGTGGACATGGGACATAGCAGCACTGTGGTGCAAAGGAAGGACTGCAGGCAGGCTGGCTTCAAAGCCTGACTCTGCCATAGTAAGCTCTGCGCCCTGGAAGAAATCTCAGCTCTCTGAGCTTTAGTTTTGCCATCTGTGAAATGGGTCTAATAGCTACCTTTAACGATTATGGTGAGGATTAAAAGGAGATGCTATATCAGGTGACTTGTACAAGGAGTGCCTCACGTCTGGAGGTCATGGTCGTGTCTTTCTTGCACTCCTCTGCCTTCAGAATCCATACTCTGTGCCCTCTGTGCACGGGTCCGTGAGAACACTGCTTTTATGCTCTACTCCTACACTACAGGCACACTTACTGGACTGAGAGGAGGGGAAAGATTAGGCAGAGGGCAGCAAGGCTCTTAAAGCTAAAGATGGCCTTATCACCTTAGATCTCTCTGAAAACCTCCCAGCCAAATCCTCTAGCAAGAAGCTGATCTACGACAGGTGCTGCCTCGCTCACAAGCGGCGCCCGGCACATGGCACACACTGGAGGCGTGATTGTGTGGACCACAGAGTCCCTCAGGCTCTCACGCTGAGCTCGGCCTCTCTCCCTTCTCCCATTTTCACATGCTTGGATTCTACTCACCCTTCGGGACCAGCCCAAACATCACTGACTCCAGGAAGTCCATACCTATCCCCCCTGTCGGAATATCTTCCCAATCAAACTCTAACTGCTCTAATAGAACTTACAAGGCTCCGTCTCTACCTGTCAGCCTCACATTTTGGACCTCCATGACTACATCAGATGAGCTGTAGTTCTCTGAGGGTGGGCACCTCTTGCTTCAGAGCCTTTGCGTATGCCATTCCCTTTGCTGGGAATGCTCTTCCCTCTTCATCCAATTCTTCCCCAACCTCTACATCTCCAGCTGTATGTTAGTTTAGACCCAAATTTCCTCCTATAGACTAGGATAAGGCAAGCAAGGTACTGAGATTGCAAGCTTTACAGAGGTCCTGGCTCTCAGCTGCTGACCTGAGAGGGTGACTCTACTTACACTGGGAGTGCTAGGTGTGCTGGCCTGGGTGTGTCTCAGGCTGCCCACTGATCTGTAAGCTCAGAGCCAGGGCCACTTCTCGCCGGCTCAGCCCACCAGCCCAGACTCCGGCATAGAGCAGTTCCTGGGACATGCTGCCAAGAGGACATGAAGGTTCAGTCTGCCTGCTGTCCTCTCAAATCCTGTTAAAGATGCCAGTGTCACCCTCTGCCCTCCGCTCTGTAAAGCTGCCCTGGTCTCACTGGACTGCACTCCCAGGGGTCGGCCTTCAGCTCTCAATACCCAGGACTCCGCCTGCCTGCCAGAAGGGTGCTCACAGAGGCTGGTTGGCAGGGCCAGGCTCCTGCAGCGATGTTCCAGTGGTGGCACTCCAGGCACTGTGAGCAGCCAGGACTGGACCCCATCTGCACACCACCACCAGCCCCTCACCTGTCTCCTCCTGTCCAGAGTCCCCCTGTCCAGCCAGAGGGGCCCGTGAGGCCTCCCTCTCCACACTTCCACCAGATGCCTTTGCCACTGGCTTGCCAACCCTAAATGGCATGCCCTTTGCCTTGTCCCACTCTACTCCCCGTACACACGCGCGCGCGCACACACACACACACACACACACACACACACCCCTGTGCTGGTTCACACACCTGTGCCCTTGTCCACTTTGATCCTTCTGGCTGGAACGCCCTCTCCCCGGGCCTCCCTTTCAGACTGTGCTTGGTGCCTTCCTTTCCAGGGAACCTTCCTTGACACGCCTTTTTTTTTGCCTCTGAGATTTGGCATATACTGTTTCCTCTACTGCTGCCAGCTCCATCTGTCCACATATATGTGGATTGTTTTACACTGCAATGCTCACGGGACCAACTGTCCCTTGTCTCCGGTTCCCTAGCACCGTCCAGGTAGGTGCTCAGGTGTGGGGTAGAGGCTGAACTGCAGACCCTTCCAGTTCCCTCCAAATCACACTGAGACCTCCCCCTACTCCCTCCCGGAAGGTGGCCCCTGAGCCATGGTCAGCTGAGGTTTAGTGTTCAATTTTCTGAATGCCTTTTAGTATTTGGCAGAAGATACCAGAGAAAGACCAGGAGGCTAAGTGATTTATGAGGGAAGTGTTGGCTCTGACAAAGTTTGAGCCCCAGAGATTAGGGCAGGCAGGAGCAAAGTGCGCAGCCCCTTCCTGAGGGGCGGTGAGATTTTTCTGGGTATCTGCACCTTGATCCCTTTGGATCAGGGCCTGGCTCCTGGCTGACTCCAGCAGCTCCTTGGCTCCACACCCTGAGGCAGAAAAGAAAGAGAGAAAGAAGGAAGGAATGAAGGAATGAAGGAATGAAGGAAGGAAGGAAGGAAGGAAGGAAGGAAGGGAGGAAGGGTGGGAGGGAGGAAGGAAGGGAGGAAGGAAGGGAGAAGGGGAGGGAGGGAAAGAAGGAGGGAGGGACAGAGGGAGGGAGGAAAGAAAGAAGAGAGAAAGAAAGAGAGAAGAAAGAAGGAAAGAAAGAAAGAAAGAAAGAAAGAAAGAAAGAAAGAAAGAAAGAAAAGGAGGGAGGGAAGGAAGAAAGAAAGAGAAAGAGAGAGGAAGGAAGGAAGGGAGGGAGGGAGGAAGGAGGCCTCTGGCAGTTTGGGGAGTGGAGGGAGAAAAGAGCCATGGGTAACCAGTCCTGCTTCATCCACATGTCCTCCCCTCCCCACTCCGCTCCTCAGGGGCTGCTGGTGGAGGAGACTCGAAACCAGCGATGTGACAGGAGACACACACAAATCTCTGCTTGTAGGCTGGGAGCATACAGATGGAGACTAACATCCATTTGTCCCCTGGCCCCCCTCCCAGAACCGCTTATCCCCCAAAAAACATCCTCAGTTTTCCAGTCCCACAAGTCTTGTCTCTCTCCCACTCATGGGCCTGTGTCTTCAGGGTCCTAGGGGGTCAGAACACCAACTCTTTCACTTTATATATAGGAAAAGTGAGGCCCAGAGAGGAAAAGGGACTGACCCAGGGTCCCACAGAAGCTTGTAAGCTGAGCTGGGACCAGATCCCACATCTGTGGACTCCGTGCTCCCTGAGACCACACCCCAAGGGTCTCGTCAGCACGCCCATCCAAGTGGAGAAAACATAAGTAGGTGTGGCTGGGGAGGAGGTGTGTGGGAAGAGAAAGGCCTCACCATCCCTTCATGGGACTGAGGTGGAGGCTCTCTAAAGTTCTCCCTGCTCTAGAACACTCTGAGACCCCTAAAAAAGCCAAGAAAAAAATCATCTAGATATTTTTGAATAATGAATCAAAACCTACACAAGCTAAGTGACTTATTCTACACATAACCACACATTTGTTCTTTATTCATTCTTCGGTCGTTCTGATCCCCCCCTACATGCCAGGCGCTGTTTTAAGTGCAAGGGATAAAGCAGAAAGGAAAAGAGAAAATGTCTCCGCCCTCACGGAGCCCGCATTCTGATGAGTTCCGTGGGATGTATAAGAGCAAACAGATGCAGCAAGCAGGGGGTGGCCACAGGATCTTTGCCATGCCTCCCCACAAGCAGGTGAGGTCTGCAGCCCCTCTCCTGGAATCTCGGAGGGTTCTGGAACCACTCGGTTACTCTGAGGCTCAGGGGAGGTGCCGCTCTGCCTGTTTCCGGCTGGGACTCAGGAGCACAGGCAGTCCCACTTCCTGTCCCCTACAACACTCCCTCCTGGAGCCCGGAGCCAACCAATGAGAAGAACCCCTCTGGAGACACCACACAGACATTCCACTGAGACTATGGGGAGTGGGTGAGCACCCCAGATGACCCCACTCTTTCACAGCACCTGTCTTCTAGAGTGGGCCCTCCTGAGCTCCCCACGCCAGCCCTGCTGCCTGCTGAACACCCTTGGGTGACCTCAAAGGATGGTACTTGGAGTAGAATGGCCCCGGTGCTGCTGCTTCTTCTTTTTTTTTTTTAAAGATTTTATTTATTTACTTGACAGAGAGAAACACAGCCAGAGAGGGAACACAAGCAGGGGGAGTGAGAGAGGGAGAAGCAGGCTTCCCGCCGAGCAGGGAGCCCGATGTGGGACTCGATCCCGGGTCTCCCAGATCATGACCTGAGCCGAAGGCAGTCGCTTAACCAACTGAGCCACCCAGGCGCCCCAAGCCCCGGTGCTTCTTGACCCCATTCCTGAACTACAGATCATTAGCATAATAAAAGGACTACTGAGCCAGCAAGTCTAAGATGGTTTGTTATATGGCAATAGAGAGTCCAATGGTTAGAAACAAGCATTGGGAGAGAAGAGAAAGCAGAATAAAGGGATAGAGAGGGAAAGGGGTATTACTTTCCAAGGGTGTGCCTCCCTGGAAATGTGATATTTGATTATAGGTCTTAACAAAGGAGGAAACCAGCCACAGAATGATCCAGGGAAAGAAAATGCCAGGCAGGGGACAGTAAGCACAGGGTCCTGGACTGGGAAGGAGATCAGCTGGCTCTTTCTTTCCAGGAACAGCAAAGCAGCCATAGAGGCTGGAGGAGGCGAACAGAGGTGGGCAATGTGGTGATATCCAGGAGGGTCAGATCACAGGAGGCCTTACAGAGCATGGAGAAGGCTTTGCACTTTATTCTAAGTGTGAATAGAAGATGCCATGGAAGGCTTGAAAAGAAGGGAAGCAGTAAGCTCGGGACAAATGAGGATCCTCACTAATTCCATAGGAGGAGAAACTGCAGGGGAACGAACACCAAAGCAAGGACACTCATTAGGAGGTTACAGCAGCTAACCTGGGTGGCCCGGGTGGGGGGGCGGTGGCAACGGAGAGGGTGGCTAGAGACAGGATTCAGAATTTAGGGAGAAGGAGTGTTGCCAGGACTTGCCAGGATGGCTTGGATCTAGGGGTGGAGAGGAAAAGAGAGGGATCAGAGGTGGCTCCTGGGCTTTTGGCCTGAGCCATGGACCTAGATGAAGTCTTGGGGGCACTGCAAGGTGCAGGAGGGGTATTGGATATCAAGAATTCTTTTACTAACATGGGAAATGTCAGATGCCTGATGGACATCCAAGAAAGAGTTGCTGACTTAACAGTTGAACATACTCGTGTAGAGCTCAGGGCTAAAGATAGTAACTCAGGAGTAATCCGCATGGCCCTAGCTAGTTCCAGACTTACTCAGTCCTTACCAATCCTGGCCCCAGTTCTAAGACCTCTACATGTGTCCTTGATAGAAACTGACAGCATATGTGGAGGGCAAACATGGGGTTCCCAGGACTGTGGAGTTGGAGAAGAGTCCCTAGAATGTAGGTAGACAAAGAAGGGCCAACAAGGGCAGGACTAGGATGATGGGGGCTGTGATTTGACAAAACAGAGGTCACATAGTGGCTTGAATGGAAGTGGTGTCAGAGCAGCAGTGAGGATGGCTGGGAAGGGAGTGGGCAGTGGGAAGCGGACCAGGGGCAGTGCGGGTGGATGAGGCATTAGAGGAGCTCAGCTCTAGACGGAACCTGAGAAATGGGCCAGGGCCTGGGGGAACGGGTCGGTAAATCAAGACGGTTGTTTCTAGATGGGAGACACGGTAGCCTCACATGCGTGCTGAATGCTTCTTAGGGAAGGAGAGGACTCTAGGAAGGGAAGGGATATGCGCAGGAGAAAAGTCCACGCTCCACGAGGTAGGGGAAGGGGCGTGAACAAAGAACCAAGTGACCGAGCAGTTGTGGTTCATCTACTGTGACAGCCATAATGTGCCAGGGCTCTGGTGTTCAAAGAGAACGGATCCCGGGAGGGTGGCCCCAGCCCAGTTCCTCGGCTGGATGGCAGGCTGACTGGGTGACTCCCTGCTTCCTCATCTTCAGGTGGGCATTAATTACCCGTCCTGCAGGGCTGCTGGAAGGATAACAAGCTGTCCGCTGCCACATGACTCGCTCAGAGGGTGAACGGTTCTAGCCATTCGGGCCTGGGCTATAGCACAGACCTCTTTGGGTCTGAGCTTTGGGGTTCAGCACCAGCGGGGAGAGGAGAAGGGAGACCAGACCAGGAGTCAGACCAGGAGTCAGACCAGGAGTGTTGAGCCCTGTTTGCGGCCTCCTCGGCAGACAGGACCCTCCTTGAGGTAGCCTGTGTCCTGTCGGTCCCCACCTGGAACTCCATGCTTTGCTAGTAATGAGCTATTGAAGGTCTCACACGCTGGTTGCTCAGTTATCTGAACAACGATGCTGTCCCCTTGGCCCGGCTACCTGGAACGTCACTCTCCACCTTACCTCCTTTACATATCAGCTCAGGCACTCTTCCTCCAGAGAACCTTCTTCCAGCTCCCTCTAGGATTTCTCAGTGCCCTGCCTCTGGGCCTAGCATCCTGACATCGCTCACGCTGTTTCCCCATCTGCTGGCAGACCGAGGGTTCCTTGAGGGACAGCATGTTTTCAATATCTTTATGACCCCAGGGTCTGCTCCAGTGAATATAAATGCCCAAGCTTTTCCCAAGGACCAGACGGACCTGGGGGCCGCTCCACGGTGAGAACGTTCAGTACCTGTGCTGTCCAGTACAGCAACCACCCAACACGTGTGTTGAGAAAAGGACGCAGCAAGGAGGCGGTGCTGTAGTCCCTCCACTTGAAAACTGCACAGCAGGTCTGATTCCCAGCTCAGCAGGCTGACCACACACCCTCTCCAGGGCCGGGCCCTGAGGAAGCTTCAGTGGAATACCCCTCCCCACTCCCCTGCCCCCCTCCCATGGTCTCCGCAGCGCACATGGGCCAGGCGGGCCTGCTGCAGCCCACTGGTCGCGGATGCCTGGGGACACAGGCGAGCGTGGTGGGGCGGGCGGCCCCCGGCTGCCTGCTAGCCTCTTGTTCCTTGGATTCCCACTCGCGTGAGCAGCTTTGGGGAGTTCTCTGGTGCTGCTGTAATTTATTGTTTCTGCTCTAATGATTGCTTCATGTCTGATTATAAATGCCTTCTGGCTAGGGGCCCAGATTCAGAAAATTCCCATGATCTGCTTCCAAAGTTGATGGAGCCACAAACGGGACTGATGTCTCCGTTTCGTCATCAGCCACATTTCCAAGGTGGGTGAGGGTAGGGGACGTTCGGAACCAGACACAGGGCTCAAACAGGGATTCTGGTGGCCTGGAGCTCAATAAGAGTCCCCAACAATCATCTCCTGCCTGCTGGAGAGCCTTCGAGGTGGCGCTCAGAGGAGCCTGCCCCCCATTCTCAAAACAGAAGGCAGAGTCTGAGTCAGAAACAGCAGAAGATACAGCTCCTAGGGAAATGGGCCCCTGGAGAACACAACCCAAGCCTGCCAGTGCCCTTCTCCCCCTCCCCTCGCAGGAGGCAGCTTTGCTGTCACCGCCTGCCACAGGCCTCCCTGAACTCCCAGCAGGTAGTTAGTGACTCTCTGCTCCCTGCAAGCTCTCTGTAGCCCAGCACACCGTAACAGCGATCAAACTGGCTCTCGATCGAGGCTCTGCTCATTCCAGAGCCTGTGCTGCACGCACTATGTACCTTACCTTGCCTATGCCTCACCCCATCCCTGCAGGGGACAGACTGCTTATCCACATTGGACAGAGGTGGAAGCAAAAGCTCGGCGAGGTTAAGTTACTCGCCTAAGGTCGAACAATGGAGTCAGACTGGAATTCGAAGATTGGGCACATGAGACGTGAGGCTCACAGCAGCTGCGCTTCGCTGGAAGAGAGCTCCTGCGGGCGGGCAGGGGGCAGGGGCAGGTCCAACTGCACACAAGGTGGGTGCTCGGGAACTGGCCGCTGATGCACTTCACGGCAGGAACGGTGCACTGTACGGAGGAGGTAGTTCAATGAGGGCAGTCACCTACTATGGGCAGCATATTTAAGTACGCCTGAAAAAGCAGGGGTCACATGCTTCATGAATGAGCAAGCAGGACGTGCCTGCAGAGAAAAATGTCCCATCTCTGCAGGGACTGAAAGACCTGGGTTAGTCCTAGTTTCAAACACCCTCTCCCACTAGCCACTTATGTCACTGGGATGGCCTAGAAATCCCAATATGTAGGTATCTAAACCATCACGTCCAAAATGATTTCTCATGCCCAGAAGTGGCATCCCAAAGGTCTCACCATGTCCTGTAATTTCGTATTTAGGATGAAATAAAGCCACAGAGGAAAAGAACATCGACATTAGAGGTCAGCAGATCTATGCTCAAATTCCATTCTGTCCCTCTATAGCTATGATCCCAGACCAGTGATTTCCCTTTGCAGAGCCTCCAGTGCAAATGTGGGGGCTTAGAGCTGTTGCTTTGCAGGGCTGTTAGGAGTAGTAAATAGGAGAATATATGAGAAAGCACTCAGGATGGTGCCTAGCCCCACCGAGGGGCTCAGGAATTACGGGCTCTCTCCCTCTCCCTCAGGTGACATCAGGGAAGTGACAGCCATTCCTAGCAACAGACTCAGCTGTAGGCAGAGGGTGCAATGCTTTTGCAGACCAACATCAGAGAGAGAAGACTGGCTGCCCTGGGGCTGAGATCATGAATTGGATGCTTCATCACTTACAGAATCACAAAGAGCATGAATCCAACAACTGTCTACCCTAAGACCAGCCCTTCACTGGGGTAGAGGGAGCCAGAGAGATGGCCAAGATCCTGCCCCCTTCCCAGCTATGAGCTCACAGTGTGCTGGAGTGGGAAAACAAGAGGAAAGGAGAACAGTGGACCTTGCAGTTGTGAAGGGAAGGACAGACGGACATGTGGGGACCCAGATGCCAATGAGGACCAGTAGGACTGGAGAAGTCAGTGGGGGCTCATGGAAGAGATGGGTCTAAAAGAACAAGTAGGGGCACCTGGGTGGCTCAGTTGATTAAACAACTGTCTTTGGCTCCCAGGATCGAGCCCCACATCGGGCTCCCTGCTTGGTGTGTGTGTGTGGGAGATGTGCTTCTCCCTCTGACCTTCCCCTTCCCATGCTCTCTCTCTCTCAAATAAATAAATAAAATATTAAAAAAAAAAAGAACAGGTAGACCTTGCATGAAAGCATGTTTCCAGTTATTGAGGGATAGCACACAGACAAAGGATAGGGCATGAGAAAAAAGTGAGAACATGGAAAAATTAGGTTGTCATTATATTTTAGATCCAGTGGGGAGCTTAAAAAAAATCCACCACATTCCCTCGTTATCAAAGGGATCCTGCTTCTCCCATTTATGAGTCATGCAATCTTGCCAAGTCGATGACTCGGTGCCTCAGTCCTCTCATCTGTAGAATGGGGACAATACTAGTACCTACTACAAGAGCCGTAAGGAATATGTGCCTGGAGGCCACTTACAATATATTGGTCTGTACACAGAGATCATCATCACCATTACACACCAGGAAACAGGTCCAGAAGTGGGAAGGGATTCAGATGGAGTTAGAGGCAGGCCCCTACACTTTTCTTTTTTTAACAAGGACAGGATTTTTAAAAACAAGCTTCCCATGGCACATGGCAGCAGAGAGACCCTCAACGAGGGGGCAGGGTTCATGGAGAGCAGGCCAGTGTTTACCCAGCAGCATCTCCTCTCAAGGCCGATCTTCCTGCCTCTGGCTTTGCTGGTGCCAACTCTTGAGCAAAGCTCTCACCACCTGCAGTCGATGACAGAGGGCAACATCCCAAACCTAGACACCAGGGAGAGGAAATGAACAGCCCAGACGTGGTGAAGGGTTGTTGGGGGGTCGCACATCTGTCAAGACTTCCCCTTCCAAGAGGAAACGGGAATCCCCCCTCCCTGCTCCCACCCCAATCCCACAGCGGTCGCCAGCAAGATTACCATTCTCCGGCTCTACCACTCATTATATCTTTTGCCAGCCGCAAACGGGACCTAAATTACATATTGTAGCCACTAAGCCCTAGGCATGGGCCCACAGAGTGGAGCTTGAGGGAAATCAGGTGAGGCAAAAGGAAACTCAGGACTGGAAAAGACCAGAAGCCAAACAAAAAGGGACACATGGCCCACTCACAGGCTCTTTCTTTCTTCCAGGTGCTATGCTATGATGGGGTTCAGGCTACAAGTGCAAAGAGGGCAGGACAGGTGGAGGTCAGAGTAAAGGGGCAAGGGAGAAAGAAGAGAGAGCTCAGAATTAAAGGATCACAAAACCTTTGGGCTCTTCTAGTCCCAGTGCCATCCCTCTCTGGAACAGTCCATAAAGCTTTTCTCCTTCCCATCTGTTTTTCTGAAAACTATCATCCCTTTCGTCTTGAATCTTGGGCTAAGCATCCATGGCAGTGGCAGGTGGGGCGTAGGGGAGAGCACGTACACATATGCTTCGGTCGGTCTTCTGTCTGGAACCATTGGGGAAAGACAGTTTTCTCTCTTGCCTCGAGAAACAGTGTTTACTGTTACTTTCCCTTATTAACAGCTTGGGGGAGCCCCACATGAATCCCGCTCTCTGGGACTGTGGTTGACAGAGGGAGTGGAGGGTCTCTCACCTTCCTTTCAGTGGGATCCAGCGTCCCCACCTGTAAAATAATGGAGTTAGGCTGGATTCGATTCAACTCAAGTATAAAGCATACGGCCCTTGGGAAGTGTGGGGTGGGGGCCTTGCACACGCTTCTTGGAAGAAGTGGGATAAGGGGTTGACTTTGACAGGTTCTGAATCCCACAGATAGAAAAGTGAGAGTGTGTGCGCGCATGAATGAGGGAGAGAGAGAGAGACAGGCAGACAGATACGGTGTGTCAGGAGGAAGAAACAGCTTAGGGAAAGATACTGCGCTTGAAAGATATCAGCCTTGAATTCCTAAAGCCCCCCAAGATTCTCTCATTACTTTAATTAATCAGTTTCACTTTCAACAGGATTTGGAGTGGGAAGATGGGACTGATAGTTTTTAAAAGAGTTTTTAAAAGTTTTGGGAGCTGAAATCCAATAAAAGCCAATATGACAACAAAGAGAAGGCACTCGGGGAGCAGACTGGGGCACGGGTAAGAATGGACAGGGCCAACTCCTGGGGAGGATACATAAATATTGTGTTATCATGGAATAGTAAGAAAAGATTTTATTTTTTTAAGATTTTATTTATTTATTTGCAAGAAAGAGATGGGGGACATGACTGGGAGAGAGGGGCAGAGGGAGAGGGGGAAGCAGTCTCCCCGCTAAGCAGGCAGCCTGATCTGGGGCTCGAACCCAGGATCCTGAATCATGACCTGAGCCGAAGTTAACCGACTGAGCCACCCAGGTTCCCCATAAAAAAGATTTTAAACAACAGTGGTAATAATAATAATAATAATAATAATAATAATAATAATAATAATAAATAAGCTTGCAGTAAATGACGAGAACAGTCGTGTTCTCGGGTCAGGCACTCTGCTCTGTCTGGGTCTCTTTTTCATCCCTTTAACAAGTCTTTCAGACACAGACTGGGGTCAGAGCCCTTTTTAAAAAAAAAAAAAAGATTTTATTTATTTATTTGACAGAGAGAAACACAGTGATAGAGGGAACACAAGCAAGGGGAGTGAGAGTGGGAGAAGCAGGCTTCCCGCCGAGCAGGGAGCCCGATGTGGGGGCTCGATCCCGGGTCTCCAGGATCATGACCTGAGCCGAAGGCAGTTGCCTAACCAACTGAGCCACCCTGGGGCCACCCAGGTGCCCCCAAAGCCCTTTTAAGGATAAAAAGCCCAGTGGCATCAAGAGGTTAGCTAACTCACTCAAAATCGCCCAGCTAGCAAGAGGTGGGCCAGGAGTCTAGCGCCGAGGTTAATCACGGGACTATTTCAATGCCACTGTCACAGATGGACAAACTGAAGCCCCCAGAGGACAAACAATGGGCTCAGGGCCACACTGTCAGGTCTGTCTCCTCCTCCCCACGTCTTTCACTTCAGCTTGTATGCAGAGCATGTTATGGACCCGGATATGTTCCAGCCCAGGAGCCAAGTCCGTCCTACACACTGCACCCGGAGTGGTCCTTCTGAGAGCCAAGTAAAGTTAAAAAACCCTTCCGGGCCTCAGTGTCCCAGGAAAAGCACCATCACTGTGTGGCCCCGACCTCATTTTCCAGCTGGAGGTCCCATGCCCTCCCTGATGCCGCTTTATCCCAGCAGCCTTGGGCTTCTCCCTGGTCCTGGGCACAATAAACTCTCCAGGGGTGACTCGGCTCATGCTATCTGCTTCTCTGTTATCGACCTCTTGAGGCATCTTCTCTGTCCTGTCAACTCTGACTCTTTAAGCAGCAAGCCTGAAAATTCTTTCCTGGGCCCCCAGGCAGAATGAAAGACGCTGGCTGGCACCCAGCCCCCTATACAGGGCTCCAATGCTGCAAGATCCCACTATCCTCGCCTCCCAGGTACCAGGTGGTTACCCGTGCCCCCTGTCAGACTGTGAGCACTTCACAACCAATAAAAGGATGATGGCGTATGTTGGGGACTACTATGGACTATTACTATCTCAATTTTGATCCTTGGGGACACTGAGGCACACAATGCTAGAGGAGCCCGCCCAGGTTTGCACACCTCAGAAAGCACTGAGCTAGAGCATAGCTCTCTGATGCAGAGGCCACATGTCAACCACCATGTCCCTGTTATTGGCCACAGTGGTGGTCGGGACACATCCGTCTCGTGAACTGAAGAGCAGCAGTGCAGCTCTGGCGTCTGTGCCCTGCCCCCATCTGCCAGCCTGGCTTACTGGGCAGGACCTTGCTGCCCAGCCGTGCACTGAGTCACATGTTCCTGACACAGATGGCGACGAGACCTGAGCTGGGTCTTCTGTGTGCAATCAAGGGACAGAGGCGGCAGGCGGGAATAAAAATAGATAGGCTTCAGTCAGAGAGAAAAGAAAGTGAGCAGTGTGGGAGGGGAACTTGGGGGGCATGGCAGTCCAGGAATTTGGAGGGGAAAAAAATGCCCATAATGGCATATTTTCCAGCAGTGAAAAACATTAAGACCCACTTTAAAAATGTAGTTCTCACCACAGCTATTCCTGGACCCCAGCCCAGAAGAGCAGTCGGGGCGTATGAATGACACTCCCTACCCACACTTACCCACTGCCGGCTGTCTGATTCAGTCCCAAACATCTTGTTCTTGCGGCACCTCCCCGGGCCCAACCCCTCCCTGCGCCCCACAGCCCCTCTGCAGCAGAGAGTGCCAGAGACCCTCCTCACTGGTCCCTAACTAAGGAGACCGGGGGGAGCAGAAGGGACCCGGTCAAGGTCCCAGGACCTCAGTGGCACAGTTAGGATGCTTGCCTGGGTTTTCAGGTTAGAATCTGAGCTTCCACCAGCTTCCATGTCAGGTATCTCATTACCCTCCCCAGCTCACCCGATTCCCTCCTCACACATGGACACACCTGGATGCACACTCAAACACGCATGTGCTTGTGAGCACACAGAAACACACACACACACAGCCAGATGTCAGGAAAGTGAACAAAGAGCCAGGAAACCTGAGTTCTGACTTAATCTGGCTACAGACTAGTTGTGTGAATCTGGTCACGTCATTTCACAGCTCTGGTCCTCCCCTTTATGGACCCAGCTAATAGTACTAGCCTACTTGTCCGGGCTGCGTGGATGAGAAAAGCAAGCCTGAGAGGGGCGGATGAACCTGCCTCTCTCTCTCAAAAGACTCATGGCATGGCAGTTCTGAAGCCTGGCCACTTGGACAGGAGTCCCTGCTCTGCCACACGCCACCTGTGCGCCCCTGGGCAAGTCTCTGCACCTCTCTGTGTTCCTGTTTCCTCATCCACAAACTCGGGATGATCACAGCACTTACCCCCTAGGTTTTAGTGTGAGAGTAAATGAATGTGCAGTTGCAAAATTCTTAGAACAACGCCCAGCCCACATAAGTGTTTGACAAATGTTAGCCAATAGGATAGTACTGTCAATGAACACTCGGTGATTTGGTTGCACCTGGTGTTGCGCAAGAGCTCAGTGAATATCTACATGAACACTCTGGGCGGGGGGGGGGGGCACTCACACCCGTGGTGGAGAACTGGTTTGAAATGACCCCTTCTAGCCCCCTTTGCCTTGATTCACAGGGGATGCCAGGAGTCCCAGGTAAGCCATTCCTGGTCCTGTTTCCCATTGTCTTGCTCCCCTGGAGAGGAAGGGGGGTCATTCCAGGGCCCATCAGCCGGGAGCACTTGGGGCTTCAGACCGAGTGAAGCTGGGCCTGGGAGGCGTAGGGCGAGGGCGGGGTGACGGGGTGGGAGCTGAGAAGGCAGCGTCTTCACGGCTGGGGTTCCATACATTTTCAGGGCCCTGCCCCAGCGGTCATTAAGCATTATTCCGGCAAGCTCTGGTTTCCCTGGCCAAGCAGGGCTCAGGCGCCACGCCGTCCCTCTCCATGAGTCAAGTGGGCGGGACTGTGGCCTGACAGCCTCAATGATAGCCCCCAGAAGGACGTCCTTTGCCACCCACCTAGCGCCCTCCAGAATGGAAGGGCCAGTGGAAGTTGGCCAAGTCCCAGGCTTAGATCAAAATCACGATGGCCATGACAAGAAGAATAACGTCACTGATGATGATCCCCAACACTTCTGGCACATTTACTAGGTACCGAAAAGGCTCTCCTATAAGCTCTCTATGCATACTAACTTAGTTATGACTTAACAACAACCTATGAGGTAGTTACTATCACTGCGCCCATTTCACAGATGAAGTAAGGGCACAGAAAGGGCACAACTGGGGTTTAAACTGTGCTGGCTCCTTGAGGGCACATGCTTCTTACTTTCTGTGCCCAAGCACTCACGGAGTTGTCGTTTCGAAATAGTTTAGAGTTACTCATTGAGTTTTGTTTTCTTTTATTGAAAGCCTGAAGGCAAGAGCCCTTGAGCTCATAAGAAGAGTACAGCTTTGGAGCAAGGGAGCGGTGGGCTCAAAATTCAATAATTTGGCCGTTCTGAGCCATTAGGAAAGTTCCTTCCCCCTTCCAGTCTTGGTTTCCCAGTCAAAAATGCGAGGATAATATTGGCTTCCTTAGAATGGGGTTGTGAAGGTTCAGTGAGAACACGCATACACAGGCACACAGCTAACATTTGATCAACACTGATTTGCCCCACCTTTGGCCAGAAATCTCAAAAGCAGGTGAAAGACAGCCTCTGTTCCCCTCACAGGTAAATTATAAAATGTAACTAATTCCAAATTATCCCAACTATATGAGGTGAATCAAGGAAAAAAATAAGCCACAGAATACAATAGAAGGAAACATCAGCTCTAATTTGTGAGATATGACATCAAGTGGAATTTACTGGAAATCGACCATAAGCATTTACCATGAACCTGCTGCCTGCCAGGCCGCATACTTGTTGCTTAACACGGGTTATCTCTTCTGATCAACCCAGGCAACAGTCATATGAGAGTCCATAAGACACCCTCCAGTAATTTCTGTACCCTAACATATGCTATGAGCTGTCCTGAGCTGTCCCCGGGGCCTGGTGCTGCCACCTGGAACTCATTCATAGAAGACCTGGAAGGAGGAAGCTACCTAGGGAGTAAGGGATGACATTTCAAGACCCAGGGATATATGAGCCCAGGAATGGAGAGGCCACAGGACATGGAATTCCTCTGTGTGCTTGTGCTGGGGGAGGCAAAGGCAGATAAGGGGGGTCCAGATGAGTGCTATGGGGAGAGAGCGACCACGGCATGGAGCTGTTAGGGCACCGTGAAATGGCAGGGCTTGAAAAGTGATTGTTGAGTGAATGCATGAATTAAGAGCCAGCAGAGGAAGAAGTAAAGACCAACAAGGGATGGAATAACCAATGAGAAATCCTTCAGGAGGCAGAAACCAAGACAGAGGTAGACGGGTGAGTGACTTACAAGGAGTGATGCTTGCAAAGGATCAAGGGAGAAGGGGCAGAGAAGCCATGGAAAGCCTTCAGTGCAGGTTGTTCATAGTGAAGAGAGAGGTGGAGGAGGCAAGGAGGACTGAAAGAAAGAGCAACAGACCAAAGCCCCTTGGAGGAAGTCTGGGCTGGCCCAACAAAGATGGCATGCAGGGTGGGTTGGGCTTGCATGGTGATGTCCCAGCACAGACCCTCCAGGGAGGAGCACAGACTCGGTTCCAAGGTCCAGATATCCACGGCATGGCAACTGGAGGCCCAGAGGACAAGCCTTTCTCCAGGATCCCTAGTGGCAGGCTTTCCCCTGAAGGGCGATGTGAGCAGCACATGGCTGAGTCTACCTGTCAGAGCTGTGACAAGTAGACAGCAAACAGGAAGGATGCAGCCCCGTCCCAGGAAGACTCCCCAGGAGGGAGGTGGAGAAGATAGAAGAAAGAGGGCTGGAATTCCCAGAACAGGAAACAGTCCCCAAAGGCACCGAAGTAGGACTGAGTCTGACCTGGGCACAAAATATAAAGCACTTCCGTGCTCCTGGAGCTTAGGTGGGGCGAGGAAGCCAGGTGGGCAGGGAGCAGATGGTGGAAGGCCTAGAGCAGGAAGAGATGGATTCAGAGCTCACAGCTCAGGCAGTGGGGGGCATCTGAAAGGAGGGGCTCTGTGCGCATTTCTGTTTTAGCTCTCTGGGGGTTGAAGGTGGGAGGGCAGGGAAGGCAACAAGGAGGCTGTTGCCATGTTCCAGGGCAAGGAAGGAACCTCTTATCAACCACCTCCTACTCTAAAGACCTTCAAACTTTATTAAACTGCTCTTGAAGCTTTTTTTGCTTTTCCCTCTTAAGACATATTTGACATGCGGTAAAATGCACGCTTTCAGTGTATGGTTCTCTGAGTTTTGAAAAACACATACAGTCATATAACGACCCAAACTGAGATCTAAAACAATTTCAACATCCCAGAGAATTTGCCTGTGTCCCTCTGCAGTAAGCCCATCACCACCTCTCAACAGCTGTTACTGTTTTTGGTCTCTCTAGTTGTTCTTTTCCCCAGGATGTCATAGAAATGAATCACACAGTTTGAGCCTTCGGCACCCGACTTCTCTCACTTTGCATAAGGCAGCTGAGACTCATCTGCAGCACTGTCTCCGTGGCTTTTCCTGTCTTCATTGCTGAGCAGTAGCCCATCGTACGGGCACACCACAGTTTGCGTATCCATTGCCCAGTTGAAGGACATCTGGGTTGTTTCCGATTTGCAGTTATTACAAATAAAGCCCCTACGAACATTTGTGTACAGTGTCCATATGAATGCAGCTTTTGGCTTCAGTTGGGTAAACACCTAGAAGTGGGACTTCTGGGTGTGACAAGTGTATGTTTAACTTTATAAGAAACTGAAAAACTGTCCTGACTGTGGTCGGACCACTTGGCTTTCCGAGCGGTAATGTATGAGAACTGCAGTGGCTCCGTAAACGCGTCGACACTTGGTATTGTCAGTATTAATCGTAGCCATTCTAGCAAGGATGGAGTTGGATCTCGCTGCTGTTTTAAATTTCATTTGCCAACTCACTAAAAATGCTAAGCATTGTTTCAGGTGCTTATTTGTCATTCTTGTACCTTCTGAGAAGTGTTAGAATATTTTGTTCATTTTTTTACCGTCTTTATTTTCTTATTAAGTTTTGAGAGTTCTTTATATATTCTGCATACAAGTCCTTTATCAGATATGTGATTTGCCTTGCTCCGGATCATAGGCAAAATATTCCATTTTCACCGTGACGTTTGATGTTTGTTGTAGTTTTTTTTTTTAAGACATCTTTTATAAGATCAAGAAAGTTCCTTCTTATCCTGGTTTACTGAGAGTTTTTATCACAAACAGTGCTGAGTTTTGTCAAAAGCGTTTTTTTGCATCTACTGAGATCATCATATGGGTTTTCTTCTTTAGTCTGTCGGGATGGTAAATTAACATTGGTTGACTTTTGAATGTTATATCCGCCTTGCATTCCCAGGATAAACTCCTTTTTGTTCTGATATATTAACCTTTTATATAACACTGGATCTGACTGGCTAATAATATTTGGATGAGAATTTTTGATCCACCCACATTCATGACATGAGGAATACTGGTCTATGGGTTTCCTTTCTTGTTATGTCTTCATCTGGTTTTGGTACCAGGGTGATGCTTGTCTCCTGAAGTTGGGAAGTAAGCTGGGACGAGTTCTCTCCTCTGTTCCCTCGAAGCCTTAGATTGCCCCTTTCTTCTCCCTTTGTGGTCTCTTCCATCTGAGTTATTAGTTTTGCTAATTCAATTAATTTCAGAGACTATGTGGTGCTATACACAACAGCCCAACGGGGCACACGAAGACAAATGAAACTAGGTTTCTTCCATAAGGCGAAGCGAGGCAATAACAAGTACTATTTACTAAGTACCTACTCTTTTCCACGCATTTGAGTCACGCTAGCACTAAACCTCACTGTGGTCTTGTTACCCCGACTTTAAGGATTTTAAGGATGAGAACGCTGAGATCCAGAAGAGTTAAGGAGCCTGCCTAATGTTACACAACTCTCATGGGGCACAGCTGCAGTGTGAGCCCAGCTTCAGAGTTTATGTTCTTCCCACTTTGTCATTTCTCCTAGTATATACGAGTCCCTAGGAAGTGCCACGAGCTCCTTTAAATGCTATAAGGCTAGTATTCTGTTCACTGCTAGTCGCTGCACTCTATGAAGTATGTGTTACTTTCCCCAGGGCCACAGTCAGGAAATTGAGATTCAGAAAGACCGGGGACCCGGCCCAAGGTCAGTCAGGGCTATTAGACACTGAAGACACACAAGTGATGGAGGCAGGAGGTAATTAGCATAATAACATAATTAACACATACATATATGGCCTGAATACAAAGCAGCTTTGTGGCGTGCTGAAATGGAGGTATGAGCACAGGGGGCGAAAGCAGAGGAGGGATTGATCGTGACTTGGGCACCCCCGGAACGTGCACAGGAAAGTTGGGAAACACTGAAACCGGACGAGAGAGCTGGAGGAACTGAGGAGTGGATTGAGTTAAAAATCTGGGTAAACAGCAAAGGGTGGACACGGCCCATGGAGCAAATGAAAGCCAAGACAAGCAGGGCACGTAGCTGGATTTTCCAGTGTCACGATGTTGATGCTGAGCAGGGCTGACAGGCACTGAAACAGGAATAGCTCACATCTGCACAGCACTTTCCTCCCCAGCACTTTATCTTCCCAACCCTCCCCAAGCACCCTCTGAGGTCCTGTTGCCCCATATTCTATAGGTGAGGACACCTAGGCTCAGCTGGGTGAACGGTTTGGAGGAGATTTATCTCAACCCACCAGAAAGAAGCCCCGGGGCCAGGCCTGATTCCTAGTCCAGGACTCTTCAGGCAGCAAAGCAAGGAACAGAGGAGAGCAGACGACATGTGTTAGAGGTCAGAAAAGCACCTCGGTAGGCTCTGGGGCTTCGGTGACACGTGCTCTAAACACTCTGGTGACCAAACTACTTAATTTGAGGACCATGGTCCCTGCAATCTTGAGGCTGAAAGTCCTAAATTGCTGATGACATGATCTCTGGTGTTTTGGGGTCACGCACTACAAAATGGTGGGGATGGGCTCGGAGATAATGGGGACAAGGACACTTCGCATCTCGGGGTACAAGGGCTGCTACCCTCAGGGCATTCTCTGGATGATGGTGTGCTAGGGATGTCCTTGAGGGGGAGCAATGAGAACTAAAAACCCCTAAGCAAAAGGTATCCTAAAAGGTAAAAGGGGTTGAGTCCAAAATTAATCGTCTAAATCTGTCGCCCCAGCCAACGGGCAGTACAAGGATAACCTGGGGGAAAACATGCCTCTCTCGGGCCATTAATGTTCGACCTCCTGATGCCCTTGACCAAAGGGCAAGGAGACAGGGTGTACAGGACGGCCTTCAGATTTAAAGCCCAAGTGCATAGACCTCCCTACCTCTCCCTACTCCTTGGATTTAAAAATCGGGACCATATTTGGATTCTCAGGAGGGTGACGGAGAGGAAGCCCAGCTCGAAGACCTCACCCCCAATCCTTTTCTTGGCATTTGGCTTGTTGGGAAGGGAAATATAAACTCCTCACGCCTCCATAAAATTCCAAGACCCTTCCAAGTGGCAGAATAAGATGCTCTTTCTCTCTCCCCTGCTTTGTGGGACCTTAATCTCTGTATTCCTCCCTCAAACCTCTAAGATGTTTCCTTTCTCTTGGTTATATACACGCTCCCCATTTCCCTAGCAGTAAATCCCCTCCTCTCGCTAGCTCCAGCCCATCCCTAGTAACTCTTCTTCTGTCCATCAGTCTTCAGTTCCCACGACCTCACTGAGCACACGATGTGTATTTTTTCCTTACATTCTCATGACTAACATAAGGGTACGTGGTCTATACATGTCAGAGCTGATTTACTGGAATAATAATTGTACTGCTGCTGCTAATAAAATTAGCTAATAAATAATAACAGTAATTATAGATAATACAAACATTACAATGGGCCAAGCATTATTCTAAGTATTTTTTATTTATTAAGTCATTTACTTCTCAAAACAATCTTTGAGGGTAGGGCCATTCTTATTCCCATTTTACAGATGAGAAAATGGAAGCGCAGAGAACTAAGTAAATTGTTCAAGGTCCCACAGTTAGTTTGTTTGACCCTGAAGCCTGGCCATATAACTTCTCTGCACGACTCTGAGGGCCTCTCCTGGTTGGTCTGTGCTGTCACTACACCTGTGTAGACCACGGCTCTTCAGATCTATGTCCTCAAGGTCCCAGAAATTTACCAGAGGAAACAATCAATGTTCTGAGAAAAAGTCCCTGAAAATGAAGATGTAGCATTTCAGATTTCATTCATTCATTCTAAAAGTATAATATTAACCAAGCTCCTAGAATGGAGTGGGCCAGGAGCTTACCCCCTAGTGGGGGAGAAAGAAATACAAGTATGTAAGTACTGTGGTTTCAGAAAGTGACAAATGATATAAAGAAAGGGAGAGAAAGGTAAGGAGTCAAGGAGTATGGTGAAAGGAGATCATTTAAAAGGCGTCCCTCCCCCTATCTGTCAAGGACCAGCTATGCCAACATTGGAGAAGAAAGTTCTGGGCAGATGAGCTGTAAGTGCAAAGGCCCTGAGACAGAAATGAGTTTGGAGAGCTAAAGAAGAAACAGCAAAACTGGCATGAGACCAGAGAGGGGAAAGCAAGGTAGAAGTATTTGCAAAGCTCAAGAGGCCTACACGGAGCACTCAGAGGCCAGGCTAGACTTTGGTTCTCTTCTGTGCACGGTGAGTGGCTCCAGCCAGGTTACAGAGTGGGCGGGAAGAGAGACAGTAGACCACCAGACAGGGCACGCTGAGGTCACCGGTGGGGGCTGCCTTGTTCACCCTCAGCTTCTGCTGACCCACTGACCCTTGCCTCCCCCCAAAATAGTGAAAAGACGTAGCCCCCCATCTCAGCCAACACAGCCCGCTGTGGGAGCTGGCCAAGTCACCCACCCCCTTAGTATCTCCATGTCCCCACCGGCAAGATGGCTACATGAGCTCAGCTGGCCGGGATGGGAGGCAGTCGGGGGCTCATCTGCGGCCCGGACGTCAGCCTGGCTGCAGGAGGGGGAGAAGCACATCTCTGCGGGCATAGTGCTTGGCAGAGGGTGTGCACTCCACACAAGTCTGTGGATGAGGGCTCCACACAGAGCGGCCTGGGGGGTCACGGGGCTGTGGCCCTCAGAAGGCCTGTACGGCCTGGTAGCCAGGCTGAACTGGCCTGATCAGTCAGAGCCTCAGGCGTCTCCTTCCCAGCAGCCAAGTCAAGCGGGCAGCGGCAGGCCCACTGGACCAAGGGCAGACGGGTGGGCGGGCAGGCGGGGGCGAGCCATTGGGCACAGGGAGAAAGAAGGGCATTGTCTGCCGAAACCCAGCCAAGGGGCCACGGCCACAATGCAAGGGATTCTTTCAGGAGAAACAGACATGCCTTTCTTTTCACCAACTGCTGCTAAAACAGCCCACTGGATTTGATTCTCTCCCATTTCACCCCAAACAAATGATAAATAAATAAACTTTGGTAAGCTCAGAACACTGGAGCCAGGACCCTGAGCCCAGAGCAGCCTGGACGCCATCCTGCCAGGGCAAGCAGGCCGGCGTGCCCGATGGGCCTGCTGTGGGGTTGCCGGGCGCGTGTGGGTGCGTCTGCGGAGGATGGCAGGCCCGGGTCCAGCGAGCCAGCCAGCACGAGGAAGGCCCTGCAGATGTGGGGTGGGGCTGGCCAGCCATGCTGTCCTCAGACTCAAGGGGACAGACAGTAGAAAGGGTGGGGAAGCGCAGCAGAGGAAGAGCTGGGGCCTGGCTGTGGAAAGCAGGCTGGCAGTTCCCGGTGGGCACCGAGTCAGAAAAGGTCCCAGCATCTCCTGAGCCCTCACGTTTGTCTGGAGGTTTGTTCTGGAGTGACCTGACTGGCACCCTCCATCCTCCCAGATGTTCAGGGAGCTGACAGGTACCTCACTCCCCCTAGTTGACTAACTAGGCAGCTGAGTCCCAGGAGGGATGTGCCTCACTCAAGGTTGCTAGGCAAGGCAATCACAGAATTCCAGGGGTCCCCCCAGTATCCCTGTTTTCCAGCTTGTCGAATTGGGGCACAGAGCAGTAAGGGACACTGCGTGATGCCATCGGAGCGAGGTCTTCTGACACCTTGACTCAAACACTCACCGTCCTCGGTGACCTGCCAGAAAGCAGCCCCTCTGACTGCAGGAGCTTTCTCTCGACCCAGGGAGGAAACCCCAGCATGTATGGCCCCACTGAGAAGTGAGCTACTGGCTCACCCATGGTGCCAGACAGCCTGCCACGTGTCACCGTGAAGAACCCCTCAGTCGCACCCCACCCCAAGTCACATTCTTTTTTTTTTTTTTTTTAAAAGATTTTTTATTTATTTGACAGAGAGAAACACAGCCAGAGAGGAAACACAAGCAGGGGGAGTGAGAGAGGGAGAAGCAGGCTTCCCGCCAAGCAGGGAGCCTGATGTGGGGCTCGATCCCGGGACTCCAGGATCATGACCTGAGCCAAAGGCAGTCGTTCAACCAACTGAGCCACCCCCAAGTCACATTCTCACCCGGCCCCTGGTTCTACACTCTCACAGGGCTCCTGCCCTGCTTTCCTTCCGCCTCTTGTCCAAACCATCTCCTTCACGGAAGTTCCAGATAGTTACATCTCCTCCTCCTGGAAGCCTCCCAGATCATCCCTGCCTTCACTCCTCTAGCCGTGCTTACAGACTCTGCTGCCCATCCTGAGAGCTGGGCTCCACTGAGACCCCAGGCAAAGGCATCTGGTGGCCCTTGGGTGGGGGGCAGAAGGCAGCCAGGCCTACCCTCAGCCCCCAGCAGGCGCATGCCAGGCTGCTCCCACTGGCCCCACCCACCAGCTGCCACTCCCTGTATCTCTTACACTCTCTTCTCCATAAGTCAAACTCCTCCACCTCTAGACTCCCACCCAACACCAAAGGCCCTCCATCACAGCTGCCACCCACCCCCAGACTCATGTGCGCATGCCTGTCTCTCCCTCTACCGGGTGACCCCTCATGGGTGGGATGCTCAGTGCGGAGAGCTGAGCCATCCCCAGGGGTTCTGGACCCGTGCCTTCATCCGCTCTTTGTCTCTGCTGAGCTCCTAATGAGTAAGATAAATTCAGTCTACACTTATATAACTGCTCTCCCACATGACTTGTCTCCTGTCTGGGGACATGGGGACCTCTCCAAGGGCAGGTCCTGTCTTTCTCTTCTGTCTCTTTCCTGCTATTAGTTTCCATGAGGAATGTGAGGGTCTTCTCTGATGGCCTCATTCTGCTGTGACACAAGAAAGACTCTGCCTGGCCCACGCACCCCCCCACCCCCAGCCCAGGTTCCAGCTCAATCCCCCAGCACCTCAGCAATCCCTCGCTACCCCTCAGGGTTGGGGAATGTTTGCTGTGTTTTAATTTTCTTAGCTTCTAACAATGCGTGATTGAAAAACACCATAGAGGTCGGCGCCAAGAACCCGGAAAAATGGGCTGAGAGGAGCCAGGCGCGCAGGCCTGTCCCAGCACAGCTGAAGCACAGAGGGACCTGGACGGGCTCCGAGAAGTAACCAGCGGCTTTTTGAGAGAAATCAGGACAGCTGAAAATTGAACACATACGTACGTGCAAAAGCTTAATTCCTTCCTTGGAGCTTTGGAGGCACTTTCATAGCTTTTCATGACATCATGTCAAATGTTTCCAGGCATCCAAGACAGAGTTTGGCCCTAACACTGTATTCAAGTCCCATGGTCCTTTGCTTTTTGAATCATAGAGCTCAACAGGGCATAGGACTCTCTCCCCCTCCATACGTTCCTGAAGGCTCACTCTTGCCTCTTCTCCGACACAAGAAAACCTCTTCTACTTGCAGTGGCTCACGGGGCTACAGGATGGTCAGCCCCAGCTATCAGTGGAGCTCTGCACTTCGGTGAGAATCAGTCTTGGTGGCAAATAAACCCACAATCAGGTAACCTATGACCTGCCAGCTCTGTGACCTTGAATGACTCGCTTCACCTCTTGGAACTTCACCCAATGCTCTTAAGTAAGATGAAGATAATGAGTCAATGTATGAATCAGGTTGCTCTGTGGATTAATGAAATACAATGCTGTTTGTTGAAAGTGGCAAGCTTCATGCTTGACTTCAAAAGATACTTAGAAAATATGGGCTTCTTCTTCTCTTACCTAACTTGGGGTTGGTGGCTGAGCAGGGGTTAAAGCCCAGCCCAGGGCTGCTGCCTCTCACTCCTGTGTGCTTTCCAGTCAATGGCTCAGCCTCTCCTGTGTATAATCTAAAGATTTCAGAAACCAGACACCCTGAGCTCCACTTTTCCTCAGTTTCCCTTTCATATACACCTCTCACTTTACAGGAAGCCACAATCCATTCAAGGAAGCATTTTCTTCCTTCCTTCCTTCTTTCCTTCCTTCCTTCCTTCCTTCCTTCCTTCCTTCCTTCCTTCCTTCCTTCTTTTTTTTTTTTTTTAAGATTTTATGTATTTATTTGACAGAGAGAAACATAGCTAGAGAGGGAACACAAGCAAGGGGAGTGAGAGAGGGAGAAGCAGGCCTCCTGCCGAGGACTCCGGGATCATGACCTGAGCCAAAGGAAGCCACTTAACAACTGAGCCATGCAGATGCCCCCAAAGAAGCATTTCTGAGGGCCTACTATGTGTGCCCAGCCACAGGAGTTTGGGTAACAGCTTCAAAAGACTGCAGAAACAAGAGACACGCGGGGAAAAGGCAGTTGAGGGGACAGGCGGACTTTCGGTATAGGACAGCCGGGGAGGAGTGAGTCATTCTGGGGCTGAAACCACAGGGTATGTCCCTGACCTTCTGCACAGGGTGCAGGCTCAAAGGCCACAGCTGAGCACCCCACAAGGGTTTTTCCAGTTCCCTTCTCGGGGCCATTCTATGGAGCTAGCTGAGCACCACGCAGTGCGCCTGCCTGCCCCGTGGACTGCAGCACGGGGCACGTGTGTGTCAGGGAACGGGGACTTCAGCAGAGGGGCCAGCCTGGGCAAAGCTGCAGAAGCTCTCGAGGCAGGGCACGGTTGGAGCTGCAGCCCCTCCTCTCCCTCTGCTTGGCCATGGGGACAGAGGATAGCCACTGTCCCCACTTTGGTCATTGTCTCCTCTCCTTCTCTCTGTACTTCTCCTCCCAGCCCATGGCTTGGCAGCTCTGCTGCAGGGTCTCCTGAATCTTTATCTTGAGCCTAGAACCCACTCCTAGGGCCGCTCTGCCCTGCCGCCTGTCTGCTGGCGCCCTCCAAGTTGGCCTCGAGTCCCACAGGAGAGAAGAGGAATTCATTTCTACCCACGGGAACCTTGCCTCTTAAACACCACCGCCCTAACACACACCACATGTCCTCAGCCACTGGCCAGGGGGTTTCTTCCTTCATGATCCTTCTCTCTTCTCTCCTTTCCTCACTGTTCCTCTATGTTCACCTCAGCCTTTGCACTTCGCAGGTATTGGTTACAATGATGAAGCCACGAAACTGCTCCAACTGTCTCTGGTCATCTCCTGCCCCGAGCTCTTGCTCCTTCCGCCACCCTTCCCAGAACCCCGCCTCTGCTTCCCGATCTAGGTGTCTGCAGTACAGCAGAGCGTCTGGGCCACCATGTGCCTCAGTAGATGTCTGCTCAAACCACGCCCACTGGCTCTTCCTCAGCAGCCTGGCCCCCCAGGCTCCCTTACTCCCAGCCTTGATCCCTCGGTCTAATCCCGGGCTTCTTCCCCAGGTTCACGACTTTATTCATATTTCTGGATCTCAACGCACACAAACCCATTTCCATCTTCACTCCCCCTGGAATGCCTTTGCCCTCGTCATCCATGTCCCGACCATCCCCAGAGCCATCTCAACTGACGGCCTTCCTGGAGCCCCTTCCACCTTAGCTCATTAGCTTCTGATGTCTCCAGGCCTCCTCTCCACCTGCCACCTGTTTGGAGGTGGGTCACTGAGGACTCTGGTCTCATTATCCTCGCAGGCCTGGAGCCCACGGATCAGCAGTGCCAAGAGCGGGGCATGTGGTCTGGCTGTCACAGCCCTCACCTCAGTTGTGTTTGCCAGAAACGCTGGGCCACCTGTACCAGGCTTCTGCCTCCGTTTCCCTAGTAGGCCCTCAGACAAATCACTGGATCCTGGCCCACCTGGTTGGCTCCAGACTGTGCTGCTTGATCTTGCCAATTTCCTGGATGCTGTTTGTTATACTCCCTGCAATTCAGTGAGGAGTGAGTGTGTGTGTGTGTGTGTGTGTGTGTGTGTGTGTGTGTGTGTGTTGGGAGGGAGATATTTGCTGCTCAGAACCAGAATTAGGAGGAGGCTGCTGGCCACCTGATTTCACCAATGACCTCCTGCTTCTACTACCATAGAACCCCCCACACACATACCAGATAAGACCTGAAGGCTCTAGAGATCTACAGCCTTAGAAACTCAAATCACAAACTGACCAAAGCCTGCTGAACATTCTCTGTCTAACTACAGCTCCCCCTCCTCCCACCCTTTCACCCCTCCAGAAGCTGAGCTGTCCAACATCGTCCCCGGACCCTCAGATCATGACCCCTGTTCCTCTCCCCATAATAACAGCATGAGAAAGAATTAATAGTTTATTAGTACTTACTATGTACTTTATACAGACTGATTCATTTAGGCTATAAAGCAACTCTTTGAAGCAGGTCCTAATTCACTTTTATAGATGAGACAGAACCACTGACACCGCCTGGTAACATCAGCACACAGACCTAAGCACTCGGTGTCAGTGTGTGCGCTTGACCTCTTGGCTTCTCTCCACGTGCCATCCCACCCGGCAGGGCCACCGCACACACAGATGCTGTGTGACTCCTGCTCGAGGGCTCCCCCCAGGAGGGCCGCACGCCCTAGGAGGAGTGGGTAGCTACTTCTGGCGCACAAAGACACACCACGCCGGTGGGCTTGCTCTCCAGCTGTGTAACAAGGTAAGCCTGGCTGCTGCTTCACCTCAGCATTGGAACTGAACTTCAGTAATTATTGATTCTATGCCGCCACTGCTAGGTACCAGCTGAGTCCATCCCAGGCAGTGAGCATAAACGGACCGAAACACGCACCTGCATTTATCTGATGGGCCCTCTCCCAAACAGGGATGAACTGTCTCCGAGAGTAGGGACCACCTTACAGCAGGTGCTCGGCACTACACAACCACTAAGTGTTCAACACGTGCTTGTGGAAGAGAGGGACAGACAGCAGGCAACAGCGGGACAAGACTTGGATGTCTCTTACTGCGCCCGTCCCCAGGTGACATGTGATACATAGACCAGGATGCTGGGAGCCATAACCCATCTCTCTGGCCTCCACACCGCTTGGAGCTACCTCCTGGGGGAAAGGAAAATGATCTCCCCACCAAAGCACTTCAGAGAAAAAGAGCCGGCCGCTGCTTTAAGCAAGGGCACAAAGAGCCTGAGCAAACTTCAATCAGTCCTGAATGTGGGAAGGGTTCTGAAGATCAGAGGAAGGGAAAAGGTAAGTCGAGAAAGAAAGGTGGCATTCAGCAGTGGAGATAGACTGAGCTGATAAACAGCACTTGAATGCTTAGGTTATTTATTTATTTGCTTCCAGTTCTTGTGCGGTTGTCAATTCCTGCCAGAACTCCCTGGCGCCCGGCACACATGGGTGGTGAGTCATGTACCCATGTGGTGGCAAGGCCGACACCTCCTGTGGCCACCACGCTCTGAGGTTTCAAATGCGTTCACCTTTGTGTCCCAACGGCAACTACGCAGAGGAGAACACCCGGGAGGTGTCCGGACTGGTTCTCTCTGGCTGGGTTGTTAGTTAATGTTAACGCGTTGTCTGCAATCCGCAGTAGGAGTGCAACCACCACGTGAGGAAGTGAACTTGGGCTGGGCCTGAAGCTGGGCGGGCGGAGACCCGACGAGAAGCCAACGGGGACAAGGGAGAGTCTGAGAGAGACTCGAGCCGGGTAATGGTGGGGCCGCCCTCCGAGCCTCCCTGTGCAACATGAAGATCGATTGTTGATTCTAGAGAACTTTTCCCCCCCACATTCCCTCTGTTTAAATGGATCCTGCTGAAGAGAACTCCCGGTCAGAGTGTCCGTGGAAAGGTTCCCTGGAATGCTGGCCCAAGTGTCTGGAACGTATGGATTTAATGAGCCAATTTGGAAAATTGACAGAGATGAAAAAGGAGTGTTCCTGTCACGTGACACAGAGTGTCCCTACCTGAGCGTGGCCAGGGGGCACCCAAGGCACCGTGGCGCCTCCCAGGGGCGGGCTTGGCACTTTCCGGACCTGAAGCCTGGGCCACTCCGCAATTTTAGGGTTGGAAGAGTTGGCAGAGATCACCCACAGTGTTGTTGAGGGAAGGACACAACTTTCTTTAAGAATTCCAAAATGCTGGAAACACAGTGTCTCAAGTTTTTACGGAACCAGATGACCTTTCCACCCATGGCCTGTTAGAGGGTCATGTTTTGAAATACTTCCCCTGTCGAACACACCACATCCCTGTCCCCAGTCATTCTGTCAAAATGCCAGTCCAGGCTTCTGCTCGGGAAAGATAACACTCAGAGCCACAGATAGGGGGAGCACTTGCCATCTGTGTCATCTTTAGCTTCTGATGAATAAACTGCCCCTTGTTCGTTTCCTGCTTGGGCTTTCAACAGAATCCTCTACACATCTGGGACAGGTGGAGCCCAGGCCGGGGCTGCTCACTCCCCACAGCAGGAGGACCCCAACACCCTGCCAGGTACCGCCTGGGCCAGCGGCCCCCGAGAGGCCCCGCCCCTTCCACAAGCAGACACCTCACCCCTTCCCCTCACCCCGGGGCTCTACCTGACTCTCTAGCACCTTTCCCGCCAACAGGGCACTGAGCCCGCCAAGCTGGTCTTCAAAGAAAGAGTCCTTTTTGTTTAGAAATGTATTCAGGGACTTGACGCACTGTACATGATTCCTCCTCAACAGCCTTTGATTTTTCTTCCACAACTTGATCAAATAGGTTCAACTCAAGCATCAAGTTCGTGTTGTGGTTTCACGTCCCTGGGGTGGGGAGGTGACGCTGTCAGACGGGAGGGTGTAAGGGGAGCCAAGGAAGGCACGGGTCTGACTTTCCTGGGAACTTGGGGGCTGCACCGCCACACTACAAAGTCATGGGAATGTCTGGCAGGGTCTAGGACCAGATTACAGGTCCAGACTTTCAATTAGGCATCCCCCTCCAACAAACAATATCCCCTTTGGGGCCAGAGAGTCTAGTAAACTCCTGTGGAGGATGTCAGGGCAGAGGGGAGGCCAGCCAGATGCCCCCTGGCTTGCCCCCATGACATCTGACCGCCACCCCCTCCCATGTCCTCAGGGTGGCTGCACAGGCCTTGCCCCTTCCCCAACCCAGGAAAGAAACTGACATGGGAGGGATGGGGCTCTGTTCCGTAAGGACCTCTGGCAAAGGTACTCGATCTCTAAAATGTCCTCACACCCTCTTCCTACCTCAGTACCTGGGGAAACGGGGCTCCATTTGCCTTCTTGACACAATGTGATCTGGGGCTGGCTAGGGTCAGCAGGAGCCCCCCCACTCCTAACAGCCAAGCCCGGGCATTTGAGCTCATAGAGAGCCACGGTACTCCAAAAAGGACATGGAAACTTGGGGGAGTCCCTGAGCCATGAAGAACAGAGCAGGGAAGGAAGCATGCCCTTCTCGCCAGCCTCCCCCACGCACCAAGAAGGCAGTTCTATAGGCAGACACTCCTCACTGTTTACAAAGGGGGATGAACACAAACAGCCCCAGCCACACTCAGCACCACACCACATGAAGCAATACATGTCATCTGAACACGGCTTGGCATGCTTTACAAAGAGGCCTAGTAAACCCTTTGGAGCATCAGCACAGGGTCTGAGGGTTTGAGTCAGCCGCAAACAGCAGGGAGGTGGTAGGGCTGTGCCTTGTGACGTCTGGAAGCTCTGGCCAGGCCGTTAGAACCCAGGCAGCTGCTCCCCAACACCAACACATACAGTCCAGAGCCTTCTGGAAGGCAGCGGTCCACGCTTGTCAGCCATGATGGCCTTACAGCTGGGCACCTGACTTGCCCAGCTGCCCCCTGACAGCAAATGAAATGTCACCCGTTTTTCGTTGTTTAAGACAAAGGTCTCACCTTAGGAGCCAGAGAGAAGCACGTCTACCCTTAGGTTTCAGTGAGGATGATAAAAGGAGGAGCCACCCAGACTGCTAGGTGGGCACATGACCGAAAACTCAGTAACTGGGCCCTGGGAAGAGGGTCACTGTCAGCCTGGGCTGCCAAAGCAAAAGATCACAGACAGGGGGCCAAAACAACAAAAGTATGTTTTCTCACAGTTCTAGAGGCTGAAGTCCGAGGTCAGTGTGCAGGTATAGTTGGGTTCTGGTGAGGCCTCACTTCCTGGCTTGCAGATGGCCACCTCCTGGCTGTGGCCTCATGTTCCAGGGGAAAGGGAGGGAGGGACAGAAGGACAGAGAGAAAGGGGGAGAAAGAGAGGAGAGAGAGGGCTCTCTGCTGTCTTTACTTACAAGGGCACTAATCCCATCATGTGGGCTCTATCTTCATGACCTCATCTAAACCTTAAATCACCCAAAGGCCAATTCTCCAAATACCATCACACTGGGGATCAAGAATTCAACATACAAATTTAGGGAGGACACAAACACTCAGTCCACGATGGTGGTCAACCCAAACTACAGGAAGTAGTGGCTATGCAGACTTATATTTGCATAACATAGCCTTGCCCAATCTTAAGAACAGATTTTCTTTCTTCATTTTGTTAAAGGAGTGGTGGGGGAGAGGTAGAGGGAGAGCAAGCAAGAGAGAATCATAAGGAGACTCCCTGCCCAGTGCAGAGCCCCACACAAGGCTTGACCTCACAACCTGAGACCATGGCCTAAGCCAAAATCAAGAGTTAGAGGCTCAACTGAATGAGTCATCCAGATGCCCTGTAAAAATAGATTTTAAAAACCACTGAGGCCATCCTTTCAAATGCATACAGTTTAGTACACATCGATTATACTTTAACAATGCTGACAAAATTTTAAAAATTTAAAAACCAGGTCAGTCATTTGACAGATGTTTAAATCTCCTTGACCTCGTGCTTGGATGAGTAACCTGGCTCTCGTGACAGGAACTCCTGCCCCCCCAAGGTAGCCATTCTATGACCAGACTTCTCTCTTAGCAAATTCTTCCTTTACAGAGCTGAAATCAGCCTCCTAGAAGCTTTGACCTACTGATCAGGGCCATGAAGAACACATTGGATCCTTGTGCCAAGAAAGGGCCCTATAGAAAGCAAACTGGCTAATTACCAACAGCCCCCCAACACACACACACATAGTGATACTTTGTGTATCCAGAAGTCCCATATCTAGTAACCTGCCATGTCCATAATGCGTTTTCAAACAACAAAACTGATACCATGCTACATTCATGCACTTGACTCCTAGGAGGATGCTTCAGTAGTCTCATCTGATATGATTTAATTTAGCTTTGGACTCACATTTAATAAATCTGATTCTTCAGCTTCCTAATTCACAAAAGATTAAAAGCAGCCAGGAAGTTGAAAGGAGGATGAATCCAGTAAGAAGTCTGAATATTCGGCTTGACTCTGACAGGGGAGGTGGAGAGACGGTCAGCGAGACCTAGAGAATCTAGGAAATGGCAGTAGTCCCAGGTCAGCTTCTGTACGCACCCCTTCATGGGACAGCCGGGGCCACTGGAGCTGGTCCTGAGTCTCTGACTGAAGAATCTGCTATTGTATGTGACAAACATACTTTAGAAAGCTTCCTATTCACAGTGAATATGTCCGCTCACACTGTGATACCTAGGGTTATGATTTTATTATCCAGATGACACATTTTGGGCAGGAGAGCTCACTCGGAACTGATGTTGCCTGAGTGAGGAGTCACCGTGTGTTATCTCAATGTGCAATGTGGTTTTCAGGGACCAGTGAGCTCCATGACTATATGCACTGTCACTGCCCTGGTTGGCTGATTCCCATGGTAACTGGAACTAGGCAGGAAAGTACTGCCTTGTCCAGACACTTCCATTATCTGCTCTTCTAGAGATAAGAACTGTTGAAATTAGCATCATCCCAGTCTTGTGATAACTCCATGTTCACAACCCAGATGCACATGTCCTCATGAATATTTATTTTAAATTCTAATTTGCTTAGTAAACCCTTTTCCTGGAGGGCCCAAGCAGGGAAACTGCAGACTGCTCCCATGACAATAATTGTGGTTTCAGTCCCTCCATCCCTGGAGTTCCCAAGCCCCCAAGTCAGCTGTCGGGAGGTCAGGACTTGGGTATGAGTGGCCTGGAAGGAACAAGAACTTAGTTATCTGGGCAGCTAGGGAAGGAAAACCAATATCAAACAATGTTCAGTCCAAAGTCATCCACCTTGGGTCTAGGAACACACGCATATACACACACATGCACACATTCCATGACGGCAACATCCCTTGGATTCCCCTCAGTGACTCAGCAGGTATGAGCCCCCAGGGGCAGAAGCCCCCCCAACAGTTCGGGGTCACATACTGCTCTGACTACACTGGCTGAGACCATCCTGGGGGTCACAGTAGGGAGGCTTCAGGGTCCGCCCATCTTCACAGCACACATTACTCTCCCGCCCACTATTTTATTCACTTACTATACTTACTCTTGGCTGCCTGTCTGTCCCCACTAGAATGTAAGATGCATAAGGGCCCTGAAGCTGTTTTGTTTTGGAGTGGCAATTTCAGCACCCAGGGCGCACCCTGATATAGAGCAGATGCATCAGTAATCACGTGTCGAATGCCCGATAAATGAATGGGTAGCGGAGCCATGGGGAGCACCTGGCCAAGGTACCACCCACAGCTCCCCCGTTGCTGTCATTAACACTTCACAGTCCTGTGTCCCAGGGCCCAGGATCCTCAGAGTCCTCCTCCCCCCAAGATTTCAGGCAGCCTCTACCATTAACTTCTCATTAACATAGGAAATGGGCTCTGCTGACCATCCCTGACCTAGGCCATTATCACTGAAGCCCTGAGCTTTTGTTTGCTTGTTAGTTTTTCTTTCCCCAGAGGATCCGCAGGTGGGGGGCTGACATCTCCTGACCTGGGGCAGGTGCAAGTACAGGGTCACTGGGGGAGTCTGCTCTCCCAAACAGGACACAGCTGGTAGCAGAAAGGGCTTATCTTTGCCTCAACCGGCTTCCTAGCACGCTGACACTCCCGCTCATCCTGTCACCTGCAGTACCCATGGGATAGTCACACCTTGCAAGAATGGAACCACACCACCTTTCAGAGACTCAGTCCAACAGTGACATGCTCAAGGTCACACAGCCAGCCAGGCACAGACTTGGGATTTGAACCCAGGCCTCCCAGCGGCCATTTCACAGATAAGGAAATAGGCCGGGAGAGGGCCACAGTTTGCTAAAGTCATACTCTAGGGATTTGTGAATGACTGACCTATGCACTCCTCTAAGCAAGGGACTGCTTCTCGGTCATCTCCCCTCCCCTGCACCCAGCCTCGGGCCTGGACCAGGCAGATGAATGAGTGAAGGGCAGATGAATGAGTGAAGGCGTGGGCATAAAGCCTGAAAAGATCAGACCCCTCATCTGAAAGGAAAGACCAAATACAATCAGAATTCACAAACCTGGTCTCTGCAGAACCAGCTGTAGGTTTCAGCAAGACAAGCAACGAGCGTTGCCAGGTCCCAGGGGAAGCCAGTAGCGAAGGTGCCCACCCCACTGTGTCCTCATGACCCAGAGGGGCGTGTGCCCACCCTTAAGGCTACCCCTTCCCCATGCCTGACTCCACTCATCCCACTGTTCCCACGCCCTCATTTCAGCCCTTCCCCCCTGGTGGCAGGACCCCTTTTGCAACACATGCAGGGAAGGCCCCTACAGGCTTCTCTTGGGATTCTGTCCAGTCTTGACCCAAGTTCAACTACTCATCCTTTTGAAGACCTCAACAAATACTGGTGAACAAATGACTGGGTCAAAGGTTGAATTATCCGAAGCTTCTACTGTCTGAAGTTCTCATTATCCAATCCCTGGGTAATTTTGTTACACATCTTTTCACTCAACACTTATTTACTCAGTTCTTACTATATAAGGGGCACAGAGCTAGGCTCTGGAATACAGCAGGCAGCAAAGAAGAGCAGCATTCCCACAGGCCCGTTGACCTTGGTTTCCTTTTCTCTCCATTTTAACCCTTTTGCACTTATGTTGGGGTTACACATCTGACCTTCTGAAGACCTCCAGTACAGTTTCCTCTCTCAATACCTCAGTCATTCGGTACATAGGCACTGAGAACCTATTGTTGTAGGAATATCATGCCGGCCTCTGAGCCAGATGGGGAATCAATCGGTCACATCCCTGCTCTCCTGGTGCTATGAATGAAGCTCTCCACCCTCTCAATGCTAGCTCTCTCATCCACAACGTGGGGAGAAGCCACCTGGCAATACACAAGGAAACAGCGGGACGCAGGTGGCCTTGGGTATAGTTATAACAGAGCAAACCCTATACGGAACACCATTTCTCCCGTGATGCCCCAGCTAGTGAATTCTGCAGGAAGTGATCACTCACCAACCCAAATCCTTAAAAAATTAATTACCATGTGGTCCTCCAATCAATGAGAATTTATTGAGGTTCACCTTGTGCCAGGTAGACCTATCTGGCCCAAACTCCCTGCCCTCATAGACACTACCTCCCAGTGGGAAGACAGCGGGCTTCTTCCTACATTCCTACGGCGCCCAGCTCAGCATCATAGCCACCACAGGTTACCGGTGCCTCCTGGAACCCAAGACTCCAGAACCTCCTTGGTCACTCTCTCACGATTTCCTGGAAATAGCCTCAAAGACCGAGATTTCCACCAAAGCCCCCCACCCCAAGCCTGAAAGAAAAATGCAGTTAATGAAAGCAATCTGGACTTTTCTTTCCACCCCTGCAACCCCTCCTCCCCTACCCCAGAATGAGACCTCCCGAAGTGATTCAGTGTTAGAGTGAAGATGAGGCATATGGACCTTGATAGAGAGTATGCTTTGGTGGCATCTCATGCCCCCCGTTCTGGTGGACAGGGCATAATTTGACTTTTCCAACCCTTTCTCCCTCCAATACCCAAACAGAAACCTTGGCCACATGGCCCAGCAGGCCCTCGGTGCCCTTCAAATCCACAGCTCTGTTTCTATCACTTCCAGGGAGTCCTCCCTGATAGCTTCAGTTGTCCTAGGGACATGTGCATTCTCTCTGGTAGCCAACTGTGCATGTACAGTTGTGTCCTCTTCACCCCCATTCTGTCCCCTTACTACGTTTATGTCTTACCTGCTCGCCTACACAGGGGCCATGGTCCCCACCAAAGACAGTGTCCCACGGTAGCTAGTGTTGACCAAACACTCGCTGAGTGGCTTTCCTGCAAACGTAAGTCAACTCCAACCAGTCTAGGCTTACTCAGTGGCAGCTGGGACAGGAAAAGACAGACTCCTGGGGGCTGGGCCCTGGGAGAGGCACGAGGGCATCACACACGGGAACTGGCCCACGTGCCCCACCCAGACTGTCTGCCACGGCCATCCGCCGTGGGCATCTCCTACTTCAGCCATGCGAATGCAGAGGAGAAGGGCAATGTCTGAACCAAGAGAATGCTCCTCGGGTCCTTGTGGGTACGGGATAGAGCCTGTAGGTGCGGCTAGGCACAGTCCCGACCGAAAGCCTTCTGGCAGAGCTTCTCTGATGAATTCACAGGATCTGTTCTTTCACCACCAAAACGGGCTCCTTCCCCAGCCTCTCCTAACTGCAGTTACGAGCCCTACCATGGATCCACATGTGCAAGAGTGCGCCTGTTTTTCCTCTCCACCAGCGGCTTATCACAGGCCTTGTCAGTTCGGCCTCCAAAACTCAGCCGGACCCGCCTTCTCCTGCTCCCGGCAGGTCCCAGCCACCATTATCCCTCAGCTACACCCACATGGTCCCCCAGCTTCCTCTGCTCTGGCCCCCAGGACAACCCATTCTGCACACCATAGCCAAAGCTCTCTTTCATGTATGAAAGCACACAGGCTCGCCCTGTTTCAAACCGACGAGTCCTTCCTGGATTCAGGTCTCATCCACCTCCTCTCTGCTCCAGTTCCTGACACTGTCCCGTGCACGCGGGGCTCTGGTCGCGACACTTTTTCTGTCCCTTCAGTGAACGCCGGGGCCGTGGCATCTGCTGTTCCTTCTGCCCCAAATGGGCTTGTCCCAGACGCTCATGGCTAGCTCCTCTTTATCCTTTGAGATTCAGCTAGAAAAGCATTTTCTCCCCAGAGCCTAAGAAAACAAAGCATCTGCTCCCCTCCCGCTTCCTCCCTCTGCCCCTGCATTGTGGTCTCTCCCTAACTTACTGACTTTTTTCTTTATACCCCTTATCACACTCTGAAATCACTTATTTATTCACTATGAAATCCTCTCTCAAATAAAAATTCCGTGTAGGACAAGAATCTTTTCTGTCTCGGGGCGCCTGGGTGGCTCAGTTGGTTAAGCGACTGCCTTCGGCTCAGGTCATGATCCTGGAGACCCAGAATCGAGCCCCACATCGGGTTCCCTGCTCGGCGGGAAGCCTGCTTCTCCCTCTCTCACTCCCCCTGCTTGTGTTGTGTTCCCTCTCTTGCTGTGTTTCTCTCTGTCAAATAAATATATAAAATCTTTAAAAAAAAAAAAGAATCTTTTCTGTCTCATTCACCACTGTACTTTCAGCATCTGTGACAGTGCCCAGCACATAGCAACCATTCAAAACATGTCAGATGGAGGGGAGCAAAACTCCTCCCTCCTTAAGCACAGGATACTCGTAGTGACTGCTTTCCAGTGTGTACAGTATGGAAAGATGGGGGAGGGGCGGAACAGTAACTTCACAGTGGGGAAATGAGACAAACACAGCTCAGCCATATGGTCAAAAGCAGTGTCCACATACTATCAACCTGGCTCAGTGATGAGCAGTGATGAGCCAGGTTGATAGTATGTGCCTTTACTATGATAGTAGCTCTGGTCTTCCTCCCTTGAATGCATAACATTTAATAATAAGAAAAATATCCAAAAAATGTGTCCCAATTGAGGGACACACATCTGGTTAATACTTAATGTCAAGTCGTCAAACACAAGGGGAGTCTGAGAAATTGTCACAGCTGAGAAAAGTCAAAGGCAAGATGACAGTAAACAACATGGTATCCTGGATGGGATCCTAGAACAGAAAACGGACCTTAGGGAAACACTGAGGAAATGTGAATGAAGTACAGATTTCAGTTCATAATGAAGCACCAGTATTGGTGCACTCATCAGGAGAAATGCACCCTATTATGTTAGATCTCAATAATAGGGAGAACTGGGTACTATCCTCTCAATAATTCCACAAATCCACAACTGCTCTAAAGTTTAAAGGCTTTATTTTAAAAAAAAACACACACACACATGTTAGGTGACTGTAAGTAAGATATTCTCGTGAAAAGATATCTCGTGTCTTTTTGCAAGAATTCCCTGGGCCCAGACTCCAGCAGTGATGTCAGAAAAGAGAGGAATTCCTGCAGTCTGTTAGGCGATCCGGGGCTACTGACTGTGTGCTCAGCTTTGCTTTGTCAATCTCACACCCTGAGACATGAAGGCAGACATCAGCCCTCCCCTCACTGAACTTTCAGTGGTCCAGAGGCAAGTTGGGGTCAATGAAAAAAATAACAAATCTTGCCCTCTCTGAGGATGAATCACATTTTCCCACCGCTCTTAAGTCAATCCAGCCACAAGCACAGTTCCGGCTAAGCAGCGAGCTCCTACCCTGGCTGGGGGTTCATGTCCTACCCACAGTGAGGCTGGGCCAACACAACACCCTCTCCCAAACGGCCAAATAAAAGACAGAAGGACTACAAATGGCGCAGATGTTCAGAGAGGACAAAGTGTGGGAGCTGGGGCAATCAAGGAAGCCTTCCTGCAGGAAGGGCCAGTCTAGATCTGGAAGAAGAAACAGGATTTAGAGAGACAGGATGAAGGAGAGAGGGCAAGCTGGGCCGAGGTCATAGCATAAGCAGAGCCAGGGTGCCTAGGTCCACCTGCAGGAAGCAGGGCTACGGTGTCCCCCAGGGGAGCCCTGGAAGAGGAAGTTGCTAAGTCTGGCCCAGCTGGACCAGAAAAACTTTGAAATCCTCCCGGACTTTGAAGACCAGGAATCAACACCTCCTCCTTCCTGAAATGCCTGGGTTATAGTAAGCCCTCCCTCCACCCTCCCTTAGCTCTCACACTTGGCCTCCTTCTTCCTCTTCACAGGCTGCTTGCATTCCTGCCCCACATCTCCCACCTGTCTGTAAGCCTCCCTGGGCAAGGTCATTTTCTACCTGCTCTGGAGGGTCCTGCATGGAGTAACGGTTCAAAGAAACACCTGATGAATGGCTAAAAGGAAGAGAGCTTTAATAATGGGTTATAATCTTAGACACCAGAACCTTACCCTCCCACAATGGGGAGGCCTGCCAGGTCTGCAGAAAGTCCACACTAGATAGAAGGGATGATGCTTCCCCCACCATCTCACTGGTCCCTCCCCCCTCATCCCTCCACCCTTTGCTTTTCTTCAGCTTTTCTTCTTTGCTTTTCTTCACCTCACCCCAGAACCCCTGATCCTGTTTCTCGACAGTCACTCTCAGTCATTCAACAAACATTAGCCAGCTGACACCCACCATATGCCAGGCATATTCTAAGTGTTAAGGATACAAGTCCTATAGGTAGAGAGTTCCACTCTCATGGGGTCGACATTCCAATGACGGGGTGAAGGGCAAAAAAGGGAAATAAGTAAGTAAAACATACGGAATGCCACTGGTGACAGGTGCCTTTGGAGGAAAAAGTCAGGGAAGAAGGATGGGGATTTCGAGGGAGTGATTTGAAATTTTGAATCGGGTGGTCATGGGGAGGTCTCATTTGACCAAAGGCCTGAGGGTGGTCTGGGCAGGGACTTTTTCCTTTTGTGTTTACTGAACCATGCCTAGCACCTGGAGTGGTACCTGGCATGCACTGGGCAGGGAAGAATGAGGGAGGGAATGAGGGCGTGGGGAAGGCTAATTAATTTTTTAATTAAACTTCTTATTTTTACTTTGAGATAATTATAGATTCACATGCAGCTGTCAGAAAGAACACCCTTCACTCAATTTCCCCTCATGGTGACATCTTCGTGGCCATAGCACAATATCAAAACCAGGAGAGTGCCATGGCGACAAGGCACCGACGTGAGTCAGACTTCCCCAGTTTGACACGTACATGCGTTGTGCTTGTGTGCGTGACTCATTTAGATCCATGCGATTTTAAGGATTAATCCATTTTTAATGCACAATGAGGAGGCCCCTTGGAAGTGTCCAGAGTTGAAGGAAAGAGGGGTGAAGCGAGAAGGCGGGGTATCCTCACATACGTGAGCTCTAGTCAATCCTCACGGCCATCCCAAGAAGGCAGGTATTCCAATCCCCATTTTACATATGTGAAAACTGAGGGGCTCAGAGACGGTAGGTATTTATCGGAAGCCACACAATTGAGAGGCAGAGATCAGAACCCCAAACTCATGACTGTCTGGTCCCTTCCCTGAGTTCTTTCCTCAACACAAGTTCTTTCCAGCAGACACTGTAAAGAGAGGAGACGATGGAGGGATTGATGAAGAAGTCTCTGGGATTCTAAGTCAGAGAGAACAAAAGTCTCACTCACGGAAAGAATACTGGAGAGCTAGAGGGTTCTAAAGGAGGAGAAAACGGGAATGTTCTTGCTCAGTGTGGATCTGCTGTGTGGTCTTAGCAAGTAGATTTATATCTCTGGGTTCATGTCTCTCACTGGTATAGAAGTGAGAATGGCCACCCATCCCATTTGCTCTAAGGCCAAAGAGAGATGAAAAGGTGTCCTTTGCAAAGAAAAAGTGCTGGACCAACTGCCAAAACCAGAAAGAAGAACTCAACCCAATGGCCCAGACCGCCTGTGGTCTCCCAACAAGAATGACTGGCTCGCTTTCCCAAAGATAAAAATGCCAAATTTAGGTCAGCACACACAGAGAATCTCACTTTGTTTATAAGAGGCAGAGAGTGTGTGTTCCTATTAAATACCTTCAAATCTCAGCGATGATGAGAGACCCAAGGCTGTTTACCACTTTGGATATTTACTTTCCTCATATACAAATCAGCTCGGGGGCCATCAGAGCTGACAGCCCCTCACACGGCAGCCCTCCCACAGCCCCGCTCTTCCCCAGTGCCCACACATGGTTTGAATTTATGGGTTTTAGCAGCTTTCATTTATATTGTGTGAGGATCATGGAATGACCAGCAAACAGAAGCTCTGTTCTGTGCCCTGGAAAAAAAACACGGAAGTGTGAGGATGGGGGGGGGCAGTGCTGGGAAGATCCCTCCGACCCCAAGAGAAGCGGCTCCTACCCACGGGGTGGTCCAGTGGAAGTCCCTGAGGGCCCTGTGGGAATGGGAGATCAGTGGGAAACCACAGCCCCACCAGACACAGCAAGAAGGCAGTCAGGGGCCGCGGGCACGCAGAGCCTGAGTGCCACAGTGGGAAACACAGGCCGCTGCCTAGATGTTTAACCTCCTGCAACCGAACATCTGGAAGTCTGGGGACAATGTGGGGTGCGGTTAGGGACTTTCTGTTTTCCACCCGGATGCTCGGGCGATGATGTGTAGATAAAGCTGGTAATTTCACAGCGACACTAGCACCCCTGCATGCATACTGGGAGCCAGGCTCCCGGCAAACCCAGATTCGTCAGAGGAGGCTCCTGCCCTCAAAGAACTTCAGTCTGTGTAAACACAGAAGACAATAAAACAAAAAATGCCCTTTCCCAATGAGGTCAGAGCCAGTGCAGAAAGTGGCTTTGCGGCAGCGGGGGTGAGGTTCATGGTCTATGCAGCACTCTGACACCTGCTAAGGGCTGTCTGTGAGGGGAGCAGCTGCCTGGGTCACGATGCTGGACTCCCAACCCAGTGCTCCCACTACTTAAGGACCACTTATCGACCGCAGACCCCTCCGTCCCCACTTCACCTTGGGGAGCACTCAGGTACCACCTGCCTCACACCACCCCCAGCTGAACAGGTGGAATCCCAGAGCTCAGCCATCAAAAGGGTCACAAGGAATGCAGGGCCCTGCTGTCCCACAGTAACGACTTTAGAAATGGGGGTCAGCGACTCAGACTCCCCCACAAAAGACTCTGTGATAGATATATAACTACAGCTGGTCTCATTCAGCTGCCAGATACTTCTAGGATCTAGTTCTGAGAGAAAACACCCCCGAGTTCTTTCCTATTCCAGAAGCTGAGAGTCTTCCTCTGACCCAGCAGTGAGGACATTCTGGACGATGAGAGAAAAGACCCTCCTACAGCAGCTCCTTCCTTCAAGCCAGGGTGCGGGAGAATTTCCAGGTAGGCCTGGGACTGATGAATGAATTAATTGCAAAGTATGGGGGTGGGGGACAGTGCCCCCCCCAGCACACCCTGGATCAAGCCCAAACTTCTTAACTGGTTAGTGAAGGCTCCATAGTGTGGCCTGTGAGCCTCTCTGGTCAATTCCCTAGTCTCCCATGGCCCCTGCGAACATTCCCCACATGTAAGTAAGGACAGTCGCTCGGTAGGGATCAATATCACCAGCACCAGCCCCATACCAGCTGTTCCTCCTGAACCTGGGAACACCATCTGTGCCCTAATAGTGAGCTTAATTATACTAAAGCCAAGCCAGGTACTGATAAGGAGGGGTTGCCTACCATCTACAAATGGAACACCTTCACCAGCAAAGACAGCTCCTGAACAGCAACCAGGCAGTACCCTCCACCTCGGTAGCGTAGGGCTTCCAGAATACCTGAGCCCCCGCAAAGGCCCAGCCGCCATGGGAGTGCAGGCTCAGGGTCGGTGCTCAACAACAACACACAGGTGGGAGCTGATATTCTGTCCATCTACCGTCACACACTGAACAGGGTCTCTGTGGGGCCGGGGGGTTGGGGGTGGCCCTCTGTCCCATTTCCTGCTCCCACACCCACATCAGAGAGCTGGGCAGAGTAGCGATGTTACAAATGTATACGTTCCACCTCTTCTGGGCCCTCAGCCTGCCCTGCCATCCCCTCACCGGCCAAGGCCAGCTTCTGCCCTTGGTCCTCAGCAGAGCCTCTCTCTTCCCCCTGGCCCTGGCCAATGGACCTGCTCCCCCTCTTCTTCCCAGAGCTGCAGCCTGCTTCAGGAGGGAACCTCAGAATTCTCAACTCCCTGCCCCTCCCAACCTCTTATACCCCTGGTCTGGAAGAAGCACAGCGCACCCCCACACACACCGCCCCCTCCAGACTCCAGTTCCCTTCAGCAGACTCGGAGAAGTTCAGAGTACATGCTCTGCTGCCAGACTTCTGGTTTCAATTCTAGATCCTCCATCTGCTGGCTGTGTCCCTACGGGTAAATGAATTAACCCATCTGTGCCTCAGTCTTCTCACCTGCAAAATGGGGCTGAGAAACCTTAACTGGCTGGCCTGGGAGACTGCAGTGAGGATGAGATGGGGCAGGGCAGGCGACAGCCTTAGGCCCAGCCCTGGCGCCCTGCAGCAAACCCCCTCTTCTCTCCGATCTCCTCAACTGTGACAGCCCCAGAGTCACACACGGCCCAACCCCAGAGTCTCGACCTGAGGCTGGTACAGCATCGCTCCCAGCAGTGCTTGTCCAACAAACAAATGAAGGCATGGATGAATGGATGAACAGTTTCATAATAACTAAACTAGCTGGCTACGCATTGCCAGGATACAGATACCCCTTGCTACTGGGAAATTACGCCACTTCTCTTTTACAGAAGACCTACACGAGTACCTGTTTCCACCAACTGCAAGAAATCTGAAGAGGATTTCTTTATGAAAGGGGGCAAGAACGGAAAATAGCATACAGTGTTTGTTTTGCAGTGAGCCTTGAGAGAGCGGCCCTGGCCCTGCCCCACCGTGTTCCTTCCCGGGAACCGCACTCAGCATCTCGGCACCACGCGACCACAGTTTGGGAAGGTGCTTGGGAGCACTTGTGCTCTATCTCGGGTGACTGTGTGCACCCATTAGCGAGATGTGTCCTAAGGTATCAGAAAAGCTTGAGAGGTTATTTTCTGGGTCTGGGAATGCTCACCACAAGTTTTTCCATGTAAATTAACAATGAGTGCTTCTTTGCCTTACGCTGTAGGAACTCTCCACTGCTGGATTGCAAGAGAAACCTGTATTTCTCTCTGGGAGAAAGAGAAGAGGAAAAATACCTGCACACTAAGTACTGCTGAGAGCACAGAGTGCTTGGGGGCTAATAAAATCCTTCCCAGGTTCTATCCCTTGATTTTCCCTACAACTCAGAGTTGATGCTGTTAACATTCAACTGATCTTCACAGGGGAGGGAAAGGACCCTTAGATAGGGAATCTCCCCAGATCATGATTGAACCTGTGACAGAGCTGGGCTCCAAGTCTGGGTCTCCAGCCTATATTTTTCAATCCCTCCGTTTGATGTGTCCTTACTCCAGGGAGCAGTGGGAGATCACAGGGAAGCCAAATCAGAAAGGATACAGTCAGACATTGAACACCACAGATGGTCAGAAGAAAATGATCGCACTCTGGGTGGTCGGGCCCCACGGTTCCAATCAGGTCAGCCAAGCACACCCATCCCTGCTCTGGCTGATGCTCAGTGGCTCAGTGCATGAGAGCCTAAGGGATCCAAGACCACCTTCCCCATGGGCCGGGTTTCACCTCCAGATAGTGTGAACGAGAGCCAATCACAATAATTAAAAGGACCACGACTCCAAGCAACATAGCTAACATTCAGCACCTCATGCTGTGTGTCATCCCCCCCCCCCCCCCCCCCCCCCCCGCGCTCTCCGCAAGGTGGTTTGTAAGCATTACCTCATTTACTCTTCACAACACACCAGGGGAGAAATGCTATGTGGACCCCGTTTTTTCAGATGTGAAAACATACCCCAGTCCTCCAGCCAAAGTGGTGGAGTGGGAATTCCAACTCCAGTCCAGTCTCTCTCTTAATGTAGCATAAGATCTAAGTACAAATCCTGGCTCCACCATTTTGCACAAAGTACTTAGCCTCAATTTCCTCCAAATGGTGAAAATAATAGCTGCCTTTCAGGACTGTTTTAGGAATTTACTGGGATATACCAGAGGCCCAGCACATAACAGGCACTAAATAACAATGGCTCTCTTGGGAGCTGGATAGGAAAAGGAAGACTCAAGTTAACAGAGGGAGAAGCAGAAACACTTTTCTTTGCATGCCTTCTGCATGTTCCCATCCTGGCAATTCTGCTAAACAGGCCACTTGCTTCCCACCATGGCTTCTTGCCACTCCCATCTCCAGGGCCTGATCCTCTTCAACCTGCAAGATCTCCATCAGGAATACTGCATTCCTTTCTCACCACCCTCCTGGCAAAACCAGTGATGGAAGCAGAGTAACATAAACTACCTGCCAGCCTGCCGGCAGGCCTAGACATGAACTTATGTCATGGTGGGTCACACAAACATCCCAGTCAAGGTCAAGGACAATGCCCAAGCATTATTACCAGTGAGATCCGGCAGTGTCTCAGTTTGCCCTTCCCCGACCAATCAAGTCTTCCAGACGCATCTCAGCCCCACTAGCGGGTCTGGTGCTCCAAAAGGTCTCATAATCCAATAGATGCTTCTAGCCACCCAGCAGGAGACAGAGGGGGAGGCGAGCATTGGGAGTCAGAAAAGGGAAGGAAGGGCAGGAAACTGAAGTTCGGGATTCGTAGGTGTCCTCGGGGGAGGGGAGGAGGAGCGATAAGGCCGGTCAAAGGCTGGAAATTGCAAAGAGGGAAGCAAATGATTGGAATTACCTCTGCCAATTAGGCTTTATCTCCTTTCAAACTCAAGACTGAGCAGTTCAAGAAATGTAAACCCTGTGAATAAAGGCTGAGCCAGAGTGATTTCCAAAACGCTTTCTCCGCTCGCATCTTCCTTTTCAAAAGGGCTTTAAAATAGGACAGAGACTTGGATGACAAAGGGCCTAGAAGGCGCATTAGGTCCCCAGGAGATAGTACTTAAACAGGAAACTTTAAATAACCTTAATAGGGAGGAGGCAGGTAAGTTCCTGAAACAGAAGTGGAAGGAAAAAAATGCCTTGCCTTTTAACTTTGCCCTGCGGATTCCGATTCCCAGGCAGGGCTGGTCCTTGGTGGGCGCGGGCGCGGCCACGGCCCCTCCCGCACGCCACAGTTTTAAAAGAAACGTGCACTGGCGCTCCCGGGGTCCGGAGAGCTGGCCTTGCGGCCAGGGCAAAGCCGACCCAGCTCCACGACCGCCGGGCTCCACCCTCCTCTTGGCCCCAATGGGCCGAGGGCCGCAGCTGCCTAGCGCAGACCCCAGGTGGGCGGTTTCATTCGGAGAGGCCGCAGCCCATGCAGCAAGGCCAAGCTGCATTGCAGCGGGTCCCGGAGGCATCGCCAGTCTCCCGGGCCTAGCACCCCGCTGCACGGGCCTGCCAACTTTTACTCAAGATCTCAACTTCACCTAGGATTCTTCTGGGAAACCTTCCCAGATCTTCCCAGGACAGTGCTCCCCCAACACACCACATTACTGGTGGCCACCTCCCGCAACCTCCTCCCTACTCTGCAAGGAAGCAGCTGGGGGGGGGGGAGGGCGGGGGGGCACATCATTCTTGCTCACATTTTGATGTCCTGCTCTTATCACAAAGTCTGCCACAAAGTGGGAGCTACAAAACACTTCTCATGCTAATTTAAAAATTCAATAGTAAGTGTGAGCTAGTGTTTCCTGAGTGTGAGTTTTGTGTCTGGCACTATACTACAGTGCAAGAAATCCTTGCAGGGGCTGAATGAAGTTGACTGACTTCGAGGAGACTGAGGCACAGAAAGGTCATGAACCTAATCCAAGGTTACTGACACTCCCAAGAAGTGCAGTGATCTTGGCCACTGAGGGAGCCCTGTCCAGAGCCAATGCCTGGAGGCTTTGCAGTAGTGGGGGTTCATGAGCAGAGTCTTTCCCCCTGCTGTGTAATGAAAGGCTTATTTCTACTTTTTTTTTAAAAACTAAGTCATAATTATTTCTAAAGGTGGAGTTAGGCCAGGATGTTCCTCTGAATGAGGGCGGCAGGGAGGAAGCTTTACACAAAAGATTTAAGAGCAAATGAGAAATAAATCTTAACACTTCCTCCTGCTCTTCCTGACCTGATGGGAAGAAAAGAGTGAACCCCAAGAATAAAAGGTGGCAAATAAGGTCTCAGCACTCAGGGCAGGGGCGGACTTACCCTGGCTGTAGGGGAGGTGAGGTACCAATCTGAAAACTCGCAGGTTCCCCCACCTTGCCCAGTCAGGGGCGGGACAGACTCCAGCAGTAGGTGCCACTGCAGACCCTGCACCTGCCCTGCGGTCTCAGGCTGTCGCCCAGAGATGTCTCAAGGCTCTGACCTGCATGGGCCTGGCCAGTGACCTGGTTTTTTTCAAGGGTACTCAGGTATTGGGTGGGGAGATGCAACTCACCCACTGATATTGTCTAAATGTGTCTCCCTCATCCCAATTCATATGTTGAAGCCCAGACTCTCACAATGATGGTATTAGGAGATGGAGAGTTTATGAGATAATTCCGTTTAGAAGAGATCGTGAAGGTGGGCTTCACGTGACCTTGTGAAGATTGTGATGGACGTAGTGCCCTTCTAAGAAGAGACGTCAGAATGCTAGCTCTTTCCCACTTTCAACTCATCTCTCTCCCTCTCTCTTGCTCTCTCTACCTCTCCCACCCCAATCTCGGACTTCCAGCCTTCAGAACTGTTGGAAAATAAATTTCTGTTATTTGAGCTGCTCAGTCTACCGGATTTTGTTACTCCAGCAGTCAGCTGACTAAGACATCCATAGATCCTCTGAAGACACAGTGCTATTTGGCAATATATGCAAATATTGAATCAGTACATTGTATACATGTTATGTTAATTATACCTCAATAAAAATACATAAATAAATAAATGAAAAAGACCCACAAGGCTGACAGCAAATTACATCATTGCATTTAAACACAAACTGCTGAGTTAGGATCAGGTGGCATCTGTCCACAGGGTACAATCTGGCGACCAAGGATTAAAGTCTGGCTATAAAGGGGCATTGGAAGAGTCCAGACTTTTAAAATGACGGCCCTTAAGAATCCTTACCACTTCAGAGGAATCAGAGTTAGCTGAACAATAAAAGCCAGGAAGGGGTCTCAGGTAGAGGGAACAGCAGAAGCCCATGCAGGGAGGCATGACTGAGGACTGTGTGGGAGGGAGGGAGAAAGCAAGAGCTAGAAGAGGTCAGCATCACGCGGACCCAAACCAAAGTAGCCAGGAAGGGGTAAAATTAAACATTTAAAAATGAAAATAAAGTAGGAGGGTGGTGAGCCTGGAGAGGCTCAAGTGTGCTCTGGGTAGTAAAGAGAAGGGGGAAAAGTGGCCTTTGTTTGCAAGTAACAGACGAGGAAGAGAAAACGAAGTGCTCAAGTGTTCGAGGATGCAGAGAGAGAAATCCAGTAGGGCCTACGGATGTCACAAAATCCTGACCAAATGGGCCAGCAATGGGGCTGTCTCAGGTAGTAAGTCTGAGGGCTTTCAGAGGCAAGATGCAGCCTCTTCCTACCATCCAGGCCTGCCAATACCCCAGCCACAGAATACACCACAAAGCCCCAACTTTAGAACTGGAGCACATTCTGTCTAATTTTGTAATCAATTGTGAGCTTAGCTGGCACTAGATTTTGAAACACGGTCTATAAGTAAAGAAAAGACTGTCTCTGTAGTATTTATAATATAAAGGAAAGTAAGTAAGTGTTGAGAGAATATCATAAAATGTCACAAAAAGAAATTCCACAGAGGGAAAGAACATACGTGGCTAGGTCATCAGGGAAAGCTCTGGCCTGAGTCTTCCCAAGCAGATTAGATTTAGGAGCATTCCGGGAGGACTTCCTGGAGGAGGCACAGCTTTGAGGGGAGCCTTGGATGGAAATTACATAGGATTCAGAACTAGAGGAGAAAGGGAGGAAATTCCTGGAGAGGCAGAGTAAAGCAACAGCATTTCCAAGGTTGGGGCAACAGTTTTGTGTTCCAGCAGACACACTGTGCAGATTTAAAAGCCTGTGATCTCAAGGAGCTGCTCTGGGAGACTGCTGAGCAGAACTGAAGGCTGGGCCACCAGCTGCCTGTGGATTACGTAGGTGGACACAGAGCCAGTGATGGATGATAAAAGGGAGTGAAGTAGATACTACTTAGAAGCAAACTCGAGGGGGGAAGAAGGCTGCCAGGCCATGGCTGTCCTCGCATTCTTCAGCTTCCTCCCTTGGAAAGCTGCATTACCAGGCGACCTCTTCCTGGCTTTGACAGATGTCCAAATGGGAACTATTAACGAAGGCACACTCCCATTTTTATCTCCATCACAGAGTGCTTCCCCGCTTAGGCTTTCTCCCTGTGGCCCGGCATCGGGCTGGTGGGTTGTGGGAGGGAGATCAATGTGTTTGCCGCTGGGGCTTCTTGGAATTCTTGAGGACTGGTCCCTTCCAACTCTTTAAGATTTTAGAAGTCTGTGTCTATGAGCTGAAAATTCTGCAAAGCTCAGAGGCTAGGGTTTCATGATGTGAAGATTCTTCGAGTCAGAAAATGCCTCTGAGCCTGATGTTCTAAGATTTCACCATTCCTAGATTCCCTGAGCCGCCGGGTCCTTCCCTGTGATTCAGAGTGTGCAAGTGTGGAAGACTTCACGCTGTGAGCTTCTGATTCTGCAACTAGAATATTTCATGACATCTGGGTCACCTCTGGCTTTCTGGCCTCGCTCTCCTTTGATGGTGGTACCTAAAGCCATCCTGTGTGCTCTTGAGTTTGTTTTCCTCCTGCCATATGTTGGGAAAATATATTCCATGTTCAAGTGTGAGTTACCCAGGTCAGAGAGAGCAGACACAGCCTGCGGAACCAGCAGGGGCTCTCTGCAAATAGCTCTCTGTGCCCACAAAGCATCTGGGAATATGCATGCATAGGAGTAATGCTAGGGGACCCCAGAGGGACTTTCAAGGCATGGAACAGACATTGGCTGAACAGCTCCCAACCACAGGGCTCCAGTGAGAGACAGAGCAGGTGGGGCAGGCTGCAGAAGCTCGGGGTGAAGGCAGGCTGGAGGAGCCTTGTCTATTAGCCTAGGATCTGGCGTCATGCCTTGCAGACTGGCCAGCTTGTTCTGATCCAACACTAACTGAGGGGCTCGCACTCCCTAGGTGACTTCTGGGGAGCAGAGGACTCAGCGTGGCCTGGGAGCCTCGGAGAGGTGTCTTTCCACTCCTGGAAAGGCATAGTCCTGACAGGAGACCCTGAGTAGGGACCAGCACTGAGTGCTCGAGGGACCAGGGTTGGTGCTGCTGTGGCTGCCATGGAGGCTCGGGAAGGATGGGAGGACTGGAGAATGGCCACTCCTGGAGGATGGGAAATGCGAGACAGGTTCTGAAAGATGGGCACATACAGCAGGAAGAGAAAGGAAGAACAGAGTCTCCTTATGAGGTGTAGAGAACCAGGACACGGGTGTTGCAGGCCTCAGTTGCTATTGCTGTAAAATGGGACTAATAATCCCCACTCTACCTGGCTGGCTGGTGACTCCTACAGCTAAAGACTAGGTCATTCCCAGGTCTGCCCGGCAGCATTGCACTGGCCCAGCACGGGAAGGCGCTCTGGCAGAGTGAGTGAGGAAGCGAGTGATGGAGAGGAGCCCCAGGGAGGGAGAGGCCCTGAGGCTGGGCAGGTGTTCAGGGGCTGTGCCACGGTAGGCTGGGCTCTCTGCTCCAAGGACGGGCCACAGGAGGCTGGAGGGTCACCCACCACAGCCAACAGGCTTCCCAATACTTAGGCATCAGCAGCAGCGTACCCAAGACAAGGCTGTCAGCCCTGCCCAGCCTCAAAATCTTGGGCTGGCCCTGGGCCTTCAAGATATGAGGGCCAGAGACGAGCACCAGAGGAGTCAAAACTGGGCTGACCCTGGAAATTATCCAGCCGACAGTCAAGGGACAGATGGAGCAACTGAGACCCAGTGAGGGAAAGGACTAGCCCAAAGCCACAGACAAGGTAGGAATGCGGTCAGGGCTGTAGCCTGCCTTGTATGTGAACTACCCACTTGAGGATGTCAGCATTCTGTGTCCCTGTAGGAATGCACAGAGCTATTCAAGTTTAAGGAGGAGGTTCTTCACTGTGGCTCATACAGTCTCCATTTGTTCACTCATCCCATAGTGCAGGATGGCAGGAGGGAAGTAGGATGGTCATATCATGGTGTCTAACCATTCATTCATTCATTCATTCATTCCCCAAATATTTGTTGAGCACTGAATAATATGGGCTGGCCCCTCAGGGTATAAATGCAGGCACTCTGACTATAAGAAAACTCTTTTTTTTCCAACTCTGTTGACTTAGCCAGTGTTAGGGGCATATCTTCACAATGGTCCCTTGAAAAGCTAGGGACTCCTTCCAAGGAAGCAACTCGTGCGCAGAATGTCTTTGGGAACTCCTATTTTAGAATCACCTTCAGATCCAATTTATAAGCCAAGGAGAAAATCAATGTTGGCCCTTTTCAATGATCTCTATCATATTTTATTTCATGTTTTAACAAAAAATGATGATCTCCCCCAACTCCAAGACACACACACACACACACACACACACACACACACACACACACAGAGTCACCAGATAATGTCATCTGACTACTAAAAACAAAAATGAACTCATCTTTCAGATGCCTGAGAAGGTTGGGCTCTAGCATCAGACACACCTGAGCTGGAACCCTGAGTCCCCACCTGGCTGTGTGAACGCAGCCCCCATTTATTGTCTGTGAAAGAGACACGAGGATATGACTTGTTGCATCTCCGTGAGGACCAGAGAGGGTGTGCTTATGAGGTCTAATGCAGTGCCCTGTGTGGACAGGGAGCTCAATCAATGATAGTTTTGTGGTTTGTAACTCCGTAGTGAGGGGGCTGGAGAATTTTACAAACACTTTGGATGCAATTGGCCACCGTGCACAAGGGCTCAGGCTTTATACACATTGGGTGGGTAACGTCAGCATGTCTGTTACAATGTGGAAAATACAGAATGGCACAGTCCTTGCTCTGCTGTGCAGGGAGAAGTAAGGACTTAAAGGCATGCTCATCCAGTGTGTCCACTGTTCCAGGTGGGGAAGGACTGAGGCCCCCTAGAGGGAGAAGGACATCCCCTGATCAGCCCCGCCAGTCAGTGGCAGCCAGTGCCAGTCTCCGGAGGCAGCCTACAGAGCCGACTGAAATCTGCAGGTCCCAAGACTGTCACAAGATCTGGGCTCAAGGCTCAGACATCCCCAGGTCCCCGAGGGCAGGGGCTGCCACCACCCCACTCTGGTGTTGCTCTGTTCTCCAAAGGATGGCCGTGGATATGGCTGATGGAGAAGGGGCAAGAGGGCAGAGATGAGCATCTCGTGTGGCCTTCCTCTTCCCCTGTCCCAGAGCCCCACCCAGACTGTTTTCCAAGCACAGGACCTGCGTTGAGGTTGTCATTTTACACGCTCTACCACCTCCCACAAGCAGTGTCTTCTCATCATTCACAAAACCCACTCGATTGTCAAAGGCTGGTCACTCCTGCCCCATCTGACAGATGGCAACACAAAGTTATACGTGAGTCATTGGCTTTAGAACCAGAGCAGGGACTGAAACCCAGAAGCAAGTCTGCTATCTCTCACCCACTAGGTGAGCTACGACAGCTTGGCCTTCACCATCCTCACTCCTGCCCTACAGCCAAACAAAATACTTTCTCTGGAAGTAGAAGTGCTCCAAGAAATAAAATGTTAAGCCTTTGAGCCCTAAAGGGGAGAAAGAAACAGCAGAAAGGACCAGGACTAAAGGAAGAATCAGAGAGGGACATGAAATACGGATCAGGCGCAGCGCAGCAGGAAGAGGGAAGGTTTCATTTAGGGCCAGGTAGACTGGCTCTGGTCTTCATCAGCCACGTGACCTTGGACAAGTCATTCAGCCTTTCTGAGCACTCACCTGAGAGAGCACCCAACAAAATGGAAAAGCACACCTCCTGTGTGTGATGAGGTGAAGGGGGGTTGGGGGGTGAGGGAGTGGGGAGGGTGGCCTGGCAGGTGGAATTGAGTCTAAGTGTTGTGCAGAATGTCAGGCCTTGAAGGGGCTTGAATAATGACCTAATCCTGGCATCTCATCTCACAGACAGGAAAAACCAGGCCGGGAGAGGGGAACTGACTTGCCCAAGGTCACACTGCATACCCACATTCATGTTGGGCCCAGCACCCCCAGTTTACACTGAAATCAGAGACCAGAGACTTTTCCAATGGCTCCTCCTATCCAGGGAATCCTGAAAGGTACGCTTTCTTTCTCCACTTAGCAAAGGGAAAATGTGGTATTTCTGTCTAGAAGAAAATATAAAAATTTGAGAAATTCAAGCTCTTAACAAAAAGGCTCTCTCTTTTAAGGTTTCTTTTTCCCGCCTTCCTCTCTCACTGTTTCCCTGCACCAAATATTTTGCAATACAGTAATGCTGAGAGGAAAGAAAAAATAAAAATCTGATGCACTTAGCAGATATTTCGGTACAATAATGCATCACAGATGTTCATATCAAACTGTGCACACGCACATACAATTTTCTGGAGAAGGCTGCTCGTTTCTGACTTTGGGGTTGAGGACCCTTAACACAGCCATCCACCCAAGCTCCGGAATCCCTCCCTTCCCAGTTAGCCTGCAGCTGCCCACAGGGATGGAGGAGAGATTTCAGCACCTCGCTCCAAAATGATAATGGGACAAATTGGCGGGGTCGGACTCTCTGGCAGGTGGTGAAGGTTTGCAGATTAGGGGACCAAGAGGAGTCCTGTTTTCTTTTGTTCCGGACTTGCCTCCTGCAGCCCTCTTGAAGAGCTAGACCCAAGAACAATTTTAAGAGCGGGCCCAGGCTGGTAGATGGGGTGGGAGCATTTTTGAAACCAGAGATTTGAGTCTGTTTGATCTTCAAACATGGGCTTTGGAGATTGTCAGCGGGCTCCTTGCTGGCCGATAAATGGCTCTCAGGAACTTTTCCTAAAACATAACTTCACACACTTGCCAGCAAATGTTTTCAACCTACCAGAGCCATCATTTGGTTGAACAGCAGCGCTTCTAGACACCGAAGAAAGATAGTTTTGTTGTTTTAAGAGAGACAGATTAAAGCCAGGGTCCCTTTGACCAGAGGGGTTTCTCTGCTCCCTCCAGCTCTCCTCGGATTCCTCTGTGGCTGGTACAAAGAGGGTGCGGACTGTGATGTTGGATGCCCCACCTCCCGGGCCTAAAAAAACGATATCAAGGCCAGACAGAGTCTCTGAGCAGAGAGGCCTCCCACAAACCTGCCTCCAAAATGAGATGAGCGGTGAGTGCTGCAGAGCCCTACACAGATAGTACCAGCTCCTGAGGCTGGCAAGGGAAAAGTCACTTCAGAGGGAGAAAGCCGGTACGTTCAGAGGATTCAGCGCCCGGGGCCAGAGAATGCACAGGATTTTCCCCCGTGGAGAAGGAGTCAGGCGTAGTCAGAACCCTGCGGGGCATGACTAACTGCCCCAATCTTCCTGCCACCGGGGCCCTCTGGGTAAGGACTCCACAATTATGGGAGAGCCAGCAGGAGAACCGACAAACCCGCCTTTCATTTGGCCGGCAAATCAATCTGGCTTCTTACCTCCCCGGGGACAATATTGCATTTCCTCTGGAAAAACAAAGGCCAGAAGATCTCCAAAGGGGGATCGGTTTCTGCCGCTGTTTCCCTGGGGAAGAGTCTGCAACACCCTGGGAGTGGCACACAGGTCTGGTCCCAGCGGTAGTTTCTAGCCTGGCCAATCTACGAGGCTGTCCTCTGAAAGGAGAAGCATGCCATGGGGGCCGCACCTCACCCAGGGCATGGGCCCAAGCCCAGCTCTTGCGCCTTGCCCGATCCATCAGCCCTGACGTGGAGCCCCTGTCTCCAGATTGACAGCCTATTCTCCAAGCACAGATGTGAACTCATTGTTCCCGGGGTCTCAGAGTTGAGTCTGGGGCCAGTGAGTTGCAAGTGACCTCTGCCCATGGAGATGGGGCTTTTAATGACATTTTGCTGGATCAGGTCTCTGGCAGCCAGAGGCTTTAAATCTCCACAGCTCTTCCCTTCTCCCTGCCCCCACTCTTGAGGTCCAGTAATCAGAACTGTCAACCTCTAAGTGAACACCCTGCTCTGAAATTATTAACCCCAAAACTATCCTTGTTGACTGTCTCCAGGCCCAGGGAGGCAGTGCGAGGGTCGCCTGGAGTCATGCAAGGCCCGGGCAACTCAGCAGGGCTTAACCCTCAACAGCCAGCCGGAGCCATGTGGACACCAGGTCTGCTGCACAGCCACTGCCCCCAAAGCCAAAGGAGCCACAACTCCCTCCACGGACCGTCCGTCCACACACACCGCTGCCCAGGTGGGCCCACAGAACAGCCTCGGGACAGCCTCCAGCTCTTGAGACCCTGGGGGGGCCTCGGAGAAGCTGGACACAAACTTGCGACTCACTCTTTTTGTTTTCCTCACTCTGATGCTCCCAGGAAAATTCTTTCCGCTCAGGCAAGCACAGCAAGTGCAGAGTGCCTATCCCCAACAGGTAGCACCGCTGAGACAGAAGCAGACACCCCAATGCTTCGGAATTCTAGCACATTCTAGTTTGCCCCAGACCCACCACTAGGGCAGCCCAAGAGCTGCCTCCCTGCCCGAAAGAGCGTCACCCAGTGGAAGGCGGCCGAGGCAGCAGTTATGCTAGGAGGAAGGCCATCAGAGAGGACAGCAGGGCTGGCTGGTTCAGCCAAGCGCCTACCTGGGAGAAGTTGAGCCCATTAAGCGGGTGGCATTGCTCCTCTACCCGTTCCACAGCCCCGGTGCTCTTCTTCATCCTCTCAGCCTGCTGGGCCAGGTAGAGATCCAGCACGGGCACCCCTCGGGAGCGCACGTCCGTCTCCGTGAGTGAGTTGACCATGAGCATCACCCACACGGGCCTCTTGCGCTCCCAGTTGCCCGCGATGGCGTTGAACAGGTAGTCAGCATAGAGCCCCTTGCCTCGCTGCGCCGGCGTCATCCACGAGGGCATCATCAGCTTCACATAGTCTAGGTGGCGCTTCAGACGCCAGTAGAGCTCCCGCGGCAGCACGTCCTGCAGGTTCTCACCGTGCGGGAGCAGCTGGCAGCTGGCCAGCGCCGAGATGGTGTAGGGGTCGGTCAGGTCGAGCTCAAAGTAGACGCGAGCACTGGCCTGGAAGGCTGCCTTGGAGTTGTCCGGGATGAAGTCCCACACGCGGGTGTAGGGCACGTGGATGGTGCCGAACAGGTATGCTGGAGGGTCACGCCGAATAGTCCACAGGAAGGAGTTCAGCTCCCTCTGCTGCAGGGGGAGAGAAGGCAGGCAGTGAAGCTGCAGGCAGCTAGCCCCCTGGAGAGGCGGGTGGGGGTCGGGTGGGAGGCAGAGGCCTCTGCAGGGTCCGGGCAAGAGCAAGGACTTCGGAAGCAGAAAGACCCACATTCAAATCCTGCCTTTGCCCTGTCTTAGCTGCGTGATCTTAAGCACTGTGCTCCACTGCCCACAGACTCAATTTCCCTATCTGTGAAAAGGGGATGAGAGCAGCCACCTCAGGGGAGGATGACAAGTTACAACATATGTAAGTAAGCTCTAAGAGCAGCGCCGGCACAGAGGAGGCAGGCACTGAAGGAAGCTCTTTATGATCAGCTTTCCCTGTGCGGGCCAAGGATGGCCATGGCACCTGAGAACATTCATGCCCGGCCAAGCCAAACCTTCCCCGGTGGTGGTGGGTGCAGATGGGGGGAGAGGGGGACCGAGAGTCCTGCTCCAGCAAGAAGGGAGGAAGTCATATAACTTTTAAATCCAGCCATTAGAAGATACATGCCAAGAGCACTTTGAAAGCAGAACACCTATTAAAAATAGCACACCTATTTAAACAGCTACTTCCCATTCACTGGGATGGATAGGATGTTCTCGGTGGAGGGCAGGCCTCGGGTGTATGCTACTTGGCTCCACCACAGATGAGAAAGTGCTTTAAAGGCTACAGGCTAACTACCGCCTTAAGGCCCTGGTTTGGGACCAGAAGAGTCCCGGAATTAGTCCCAAGAAATGTACATAGCCTGGGGCTTCAGGCTCCTTGCCTAATTCTGCACCTGGCCTCTAACCCCAACTCTGTTATCTTCCAGGACTGAAGCTCTGAGGAGGAGTGTTTGTGGGAGTGAGCAGGGGCATGGACACAAGGGTCCTTTCTCCAGATCTAGCACTGGACCAGGGCTTAAGGCGCACGAGAAAGGGACTCTAATTTCTCCCACGCAAAGTCATTTTCCAACCAGAAAAGCCTCTAGACAGGCCACTGACCACCTCCAAGCTTGAGGTCAACCTATAAAATTTTTCTGCCTGATTCCAGCACCAATGAAAAGTGTGTGACTGGGTGGGTGGGAGATCATTACCTTATTTTACTAACAACTAAAAATGGTGAATCCTGGCATACTGGAGCTACACTTGAGCTCCCAGCTGGCCACTGACCTCCCACCTCCCGCACAAATCAGGATGCTGCGGGTGCACCTTGCCCAAGGTCAACTAACTCTCTGCTAACCCAGCAGTGCGCAAGGACCCAACAAGACCCCTTCCTGTTCCCTGGCCTTCAAATAAGTGTTATTTTCAAGGCATTAATTTACACTTTAAAGGAGGGAGACTGAGAGAAATCAAGGGATTCTGTAGTTGAGAGGGAAAATTAAGAGAACCAGTAATTATTCAACCACCAAGGAGATATCAGGCCAGCATGCCCTGGCACTTCCTTTTCCTCTCCTCTGGAATCTTCCCCCTTTATGTGAAATGGGGGCCGTTGGGAGATTGGGTGCTGAGGCCTGGGTTGGAGAGGGAGAGAGAGAGGTGGGAACCAGCACCAGGGAGAAGTCTGCCTTAGGTTAGAGTGGGAGGACCAGGGAGAGGGAAGCCTGCGACAGGGACAGCGTGGAAATGGGAGAGAGGAAAAGTCTGATGGAAGTCAGAACAGAGAAGAGCAACGGATTGTAGAAACAGAGTCAGAAGTGGGCAGAGAGCAAGCAGGAGGGTAAAGAGGATAAAATAAGGAAGAAGCGACTCAAAGGGGCACAGGGAGGAAACGTCCAAGCAGGACCAGGACCGAAAGTCGAGGAGAGCCCAAGAGCGTGAGGGTGTGGAGAAGGAGCTGGAGAGGGAGCGCCCCATCACGGCTCTCGGCACAGAGCTGGTGGAGCCTGGGCGGCAGGAGCCAGGGAAGGGCGCCCGAGGCAGCGCCCGGCGAGCGGAGATGGAGTGGGTGGGCAGAGGTGGGTGCGGAAGGCAGGACCCCCCAGCCCTAGTCCCCATGGTTTGGAGTGGCTGGGCGGCCGGAAGAGTGGCCGGGCAGGCGCTCGCTCACCGATCCGGGCGGCCGGCACTGTCCTCCGTCCGGGGGCTGCGGGCGGGAGCGGGCGGTGGCGAGGAGGGCGGCGAGCAGCAGCCCCGCCAGGGCGGCGTGCATCCTGCCGGGGCCCGCGGGGCGCGGGGACCCTCCTGGGCGGCGCCCCCTCGGCGGGGCGGGGAGCCCCCAGCTGGGCACGGAGATTCCTCTGGGGCGTGGGGCTCCAGCGGCGGGATGCTGGGAGCCCTCTAGGTCAGGGCTGGGTGTCCCTGCCGGACCTGGGGGTCCCTCTGGGGCGGGACTCCGTCTGCTGGAAGAGGGGGACCCTCTGGGGCGGAGCCCCTCCCCAGGCGCGCAGCCCCGTTGGTGGAGCCCGGGATTCTGAGAGCGCGCGGGTCCCGGGGCGCGCCGACGTCCCGGAGCTGCGTCGCGGTCCAGGAGCGCGCGGTGTCCCGGGGCGGTACCGGGCTCCCAGGGCGCGCGGGGTCCCGGGTTACGCGGGGAGCCGGGCGCGCAAGGTCCCAGGGGTGCGCGGCGCTCCAGGGGGCGCGCAGTGGGACAAGTGCGGCGGCGGGCGCGGCGGGGCGGGGGTCGGGTCTGGGGCGCCCGGCTGCCCCAGAGCCGGGCTCAGAGGGGCGGAGGGCGGCCGCGCGGCCGCTGCCCGGGCTCCGCCATGCTGCTCCGCGGCCGGGAGGGAGGGAGAGAGGAGGGCGGGAGAGCGGCGCGGAGCCGGGCCGGGCGGGGGGCTGGGGCCGCCCGGGCGGGGGGAGGGGAGGACCCGGCGCGGGGGGCGGGGGGCCGGGGCCGCGCCGGGCCGCGCCGGGCCGGGCCGGGCCGCAGGGAGTCGGGCGAGCTCCGCGCCCGGGCGCAGCAAGGCGGGGTCTGATGGGCATGGCAGGCGCTCGCTCGCTCCTCTCTGGCTCCCTCGCTCGCTCCCTCACACACGCGCGGAGGGAGGCGAAGCCCGCTGCAGCCACTTCCCCACTTTCCAAACTTCCCAGCGCAACTTTTTCCTCTCCTCCCCTGCCCGTGCCTCCTCCTCCCCCACCGCTCCCCCTTCCCCGGGCCCGTTCCCCGCCGGCCGTAGCTTCCGTGAGCGGCCACCAGGGGGCGCCCGGGCCGAGGCCCCGCTTGGCCAACTTCTGTGGGCTGCTCCATGGACTGGCTGGGCGATAAATTCGGGAACTGGGACCAGCATCCCCTAAAGCATCTGATGCGCAGGTCCTGGCGGGAGCTAACTGCAAAAGAGGCGGGCGTGGGCAGGCACTCCCAGACTGGCTGGGAAGGCAGCACTTAAAAGAAATGCAGGGAAGCTGGTAAATACAACTTTGTATCACACTGTTTCTGGCTAACACTGGCATGCCCTTAGTAGGTGCTCTGCAAACTCTAGTTGAATTAAAACAAAACAAAACGACAAAGTAATCTTCCTCACAACTCCTTGGCACCTTCCATTTAAACAGTCTTCTCTCATTAACTTCCTTGGACCCACCCAGGATCCCTGTAAATGGCTAGGGAACAGAGAATATTCATTCTCCCAAATCCTTACACCAGGGGAATTGAGAGAGCCCTTAAAACCACCTTTCTTTTCCTGAGAATCAAATGAAGCTTAGAGGAAACCAAAGGGCCGATCACAGGCTTCTAGGCCATTTTCAGCAAGTGGGGAAACCAAGTCACAGGCCCCTTGCTTAGTGCTGTTAGATGAAAGTTCACTGATTCCTCCTATGCTGACAACAGAGTCTGAAGTATGGGATTAGGTAGAATTGTCAGGAGCCCATAGCCTGGAGAGAAAGACAGGGACAGTCAAGCAAAGAGGCAATTAAAATCGGACAACGAGTGCCAGGACAGACAGAAGCACTGTGAAATGGGAACGGAGAGGAAGGTCTCCTAACATAGCTTGGAGGCTCAGGGAAGACTCTTGGGAGGGGTCTTGAATATTAAGTCACAGGCAGCTGAGTGGAGGAGCTGCACAAAATCTCTCAGGTGAAGGAAGAACAGGTGCCAAGGTGCGGAGGGGAGAAGACAGAGGAGCCCACAGGGGACTGCAACAGTTGGACACAATTGGAACAGAAGGCCAGTGGCAGGAGCTGAAGTTGCATCTTCTGGTCACGCTGGGGAGTTTGTACTTTACGTGTACTAGGGAATACCGAGTCATGGCAAGTTTGAAGTCGAGGGTGGCTGGAGCTGAACTGTTCTTTGAGAAGACATGACTGTAGGCAGTGAGTTGGAGGCAGAGTGGTCAGTGGGGAAACAGGCAGTCTGTACAGAGGTGACCTGACCCGCAGCCTGGTGCTCTCCCAGTACTCTGAAGCACTCCTGTCTTCAGGCACCAGATTGAACAGCCAGAGAATGGCCATTTAGAAGGCTGGAGAAGGAAGAGTGGGCTGGGCCAGGCTGGAGGGGCAGAAAGGCTTCCAGAACACATGATCTGGGCCTTGGGGCAGAACACAGAAGGGAAGGACTGCAGAGACCTGTATGTTGAACCACATGAGACTGCTTTTTTTGCAGGTCAGAAATAGCCAATGTTGATAATTTCATGTAGTTCAACCAACTAGGTATCCAGAGCGACCTCAGTCTCAGCAGAGCACATGTCTGGCAACAGAGAGGAGGCCAGAGTGCCCGGATGGTGTTAGGGAACAGAGTGGCTCCATGTGTCCCACACACAGAGCTCTGAGAACTGCAGCCATGATAATGGAGAGGTCCTTTAAAGAGCCCCTGCTCCCTGAGGCTCCAGGGCTCCCACTGTGCTTGGTAAGGATGGGGTAAAACAGTTGGGAAGTGGGAGGAGTTCATTCCACTGAGAGGGAGGGTGATGGTCTTCGTGGGGAGTTAGAAGACATAAGGCAGACAGAGGTAAGAAAGGACCTGATCAAGTTAAAATGGATCCATGTAAATAAAGTGATAGTGCATGTAAATATGTGTGTGTGTGTGTGTGTGATTTTTAAAATGTTCCAAGGCTTTTTTCCCTAAAATTATAAAAGTTTCATTGGCTAGTTGTCATGAGTACCAGCTATGACTTCTTCCTTCATGACCCTATCTTATGGCTGTGTGACCAGAGTCAAAACAGTTAACTTCTCTGTGCCTCTCTTTCTCCATATATATATATGACAGAGAGAAGGAGAGAGAGAGAGAGATTGACACTGAGCTGGGGAGGGGCAGAGATAGATTCTTAAGCAGGCTCCACACTCAGTGCACAGCCCAATGCATAGCTCGATCTCACAACCCTGAGATTATGACCTGAGCCAAAAAAGAGTTGGACACTTAACTGACTGAGCCACCCAGTGTCCCTTCTGTCCTATTTTTCTTAGTCAATGTGTGCAATAATACTTTGGGTCTCCACCAGCATTGTTGCCGATATTGTTAATAAGATGCAAAAACAAATGGGTTTTTCCACTCCTAGGTGGAAAGAGAGTTGAAAACATGCATCCGCACAAAGTAGTGGTATTGTTCAAGATAACTAAAAGGGGAGCGCCTGGGTGGATCAGTGGGTTAAAGCCTCTGCCTTCAGCTCAGGTCATAATCCCAGGGTCCTGGGATTGAGGCCCACGGGCGGCCGGCTCTCTGCTCAGCAGGGAGCCTGCTTCCCCCTCTCTCTGCCTGCCTCTCTGCCTACCTGTGATCTCTCTCTCTGTGTCAAATAAATAAATAAAATCTTTAAAAAAAAAAGATAACTAAAAGGGACAAACAACCAAAATGTCTATCTACAGATAAACAGACATACAAAATATGATATATTCTCATGTTGGAATATTACTTGTCCAGAAAAAGGAATGAAGTACTAGTAAGTGCTACAATGTGGATCAGTCTTGAAAACATTACGCTGAATAAAGGGAAGCAATCACAAAAGGGCAAAAATGATATGATTTATTCATATGAAAATTCCAGAGGCAGCAAATAATAGAGGCAGCAAGTAATTGGTAGGGTTGGGAGGAGCGGGGAGCTTGAGGGACCTTGCCTGAATGGTACTGGGTTGCTTTGGGGAGTAATGAAAATCGTCTAGAATTAATTGTGGTGAAGTTTGCACAATGCTCTGAACACACTACAAACCATTGAATTATACACTTTAAATGGGTGAATTGTATGGTATGTGAATTATATTTCCATAAAGCTGTTACCACAAAACAAAATCAAACAAGTTTGGGGTCCCAGGAGAGGGTGTTCCTCAAGAACAAGGGTCTTGGTGTTTTCTAACAATTTTTTTCTCCCACCTGGTGGAGTGAGAGAAGCCCTGGATGAGCAGTCCTAAAGTCCTAGAGATTCACTGTGCTTCTGCTGATGCCTCCCTGAGCAGTTTCAGGGAATTCCATTGGCCTTACTGGACCTTGATTTCCTGACCACCGGTATGAACAAGCTCATGGAGAAGATAACCCTTAAGAGTCTTATGTGTCCAACACCAGAGCTCTGAACTCTATGGCCACTGCTTGCCTTGGGGCCTGCAGGCAGGATGGGAAAGGCACTCTGCGCTCAGGAAGCAGGCAGCGGACTCAGTCACCTGCCTCCTCTCCCAGTGCACATCTGGCACACTTTCCTTTTATTGCAATTTAATGAAGTTGTTCAATCAGATGGATACCAGGAATCTGTAGGCTGTACCAGCCAGGGCAGACACAGAAGCTGTGTAGCGTAACTAAACCAACAAAATCAGCCTATTGCGCAGATCCAGGAGCCCTGGGTCCTGCCGAAGGGCGTTTCTCGGGGAAGGAAATGAGGGGCTTCCCTGCTCAGCTGACCCAAAGGAGGCACTTTGCTTTGGGCTCGAGGGCTGCCCTCTTGGCTGGCCATTGCCTGGGTCACTGGCCCCACTAGTGTTTACAAATGGGCTTTCAGTTCAACTCCTATCCCAGTTGTGGCCATCTCTCACCCACCCAGAACTCTGCCTTCTGCACTCCAGCCTTCCTTGTCTGGAAGTTAATCCTTGATGACTAAAAGACAGGACTGCGATGGGGGTAGGAGGTTGGGGAAACGAAAGCAGACTCCAAGACCCTGCAGTGTCAACAGTGCTGAAGACAGTCTAGATTGATGGAAAGAACTAGAAAATATCAGACACTGAGATGATTCAGAAAAGAGCATCCCCTCATGGAAGTGGAGAAACAGACACAGGATCATAGGGTGTGGATCGGAGTTGCTTTACAAGATGGCATTAATAAAACAAACAAACAACAAAAAAATAAAAAACAAAGCAAAACAAAAAACAACTTAAAAAGAATAAATTTTTAAAAAAAGTCCATCTGTGGTCCAGCTCAGCAGAGGTATGGAGAACAGGAAGGAATCAGCCCACATGCTGTCCCCACAGAACTTGTCATTAAGACAAGAGGGGCAAATTGTGTGATTTGGGGGACACATGGGGTGTGTGTATGCGTTTGGGGAGCAACTTTAGTTGAGAAAGCCAGCCTTAGGAGAGAGAAAATCAGCAAAGGTCTTTGTAAGAAGGTGATATAAATAATAAATTAAGTTAATTAATTAAATAAAATTAATAAAATAAATAAAAATAAAGTTGACCGTCAGGTTTGAGCAGGATTTGGACAGGGAGGATGAGCAGAGGAAAGTCATTTCAGACAGTAGGCAGAGCACATCCGATAGCATGAGAGTATAAGAATCTGATGTATTTGGGGAACTGTGAATGATGACGGGGGAAACCTAGCATTGAGAGTCACTGGAAAGGGTTGCAAATAAAACTTCAGCAGGAAGGGCCATGCATGATTGTGGGAAGCCCCTTGTCTTGCCATTTAGAAGATATAATCTTCTTAGTTTGTTTTGGGTAAATCAGGTGCTGGTTGAGAGTGACCCCATGTCAGGTTCTAGATGAGACGTGTGCAGGCATCAGCGAGACAATAGTGCTATGATTGGCTGTTAATTCACAAATGCTTTTTGCGTCCCCACGTGTACCATACAGTGTGCTAGGCACGAAGGAGTATAGCCCTGACCTCTGGCTACTTGCAGTTTTGGAACAAATGGAAATACTCAGGTGTCTAGTTACAACGCATTTAAGTGCCAAGTGAGAGCTGCAGTATTGTGAGAGTCCAGGAGAAGTCAAGGGGAATTGGAGTGTCAAGGACATCTTCTAGGAGCAAAGGGGATTTGACTTAGGCAGTGAAGGAAAGGTAGCATTTCCTTATAGATGGAAAGAGAAAGCACAGAGACTGCAGTGGGGCTGGGAATAGAACACCCAAACTGGAGAAGAGAGCAGGCTGGAGGGTGGACTTGGGTGGCATGGTCAGGGGGGATCGGCAGGTGCAGAAGGCCAAGAAGCTAGGGCTTGTTGTAAACCAATTCTGTGCAGGACCTTTTATCTAATGGGTCTCTGCAACAATGTGAGATGGATATATTTAGGCCCATTTTAAAGATTAAGAAACAGAGTCTCAGAGGGGACACATGTCATATTCAAGTCACGCAGTTGATTAGAAGCCCAGACTGTCTACTTCTTTCTCAAAACCACTTGCTTCCTTTCCGACACAGATGGGAAGGAAGCACCAGTAGCATAGGGCAGGCTGACGGGGTGTGGCTTCTGAGCACACACACACACACACACACACACACACACACACACACTCACTAGGAGACTCATTCACACCACATACAGCACATCATGGACTGTCTTTCCCAATCTCATTAGGACATGGGACGAATGTCCTTCAGGAGACTTTTGCCTCTCACTCTACCCAAGCTGTGCCAGTTTCCATCCCTCCTCTTAGGATTCAATGGAAGTATGGAAAGGGGAAAAAGAAATGTGATGCCTGAAACAAAATACCCCATGGAGCTGACCACTAAGTAGCACTTAGACCCCAAGGATACACACAGCTGCTTTATGTAATGAAGGCTATAGCCCGTGTTCCTGGATATCAAATAACAAACCACATATAACATTTTACATTGCTGTGTAATTAGCACGGATCTGTGAGTGTGTGAGCCGACCAGGGGACGGGAAGGGGGGCCCGGGGCCTCGAGTAAGCCGTGGGGAAAAGAGCATGTGCTACCCATGGGGCCAGAAAGACAGGAGTTTGAATCCTCGCTCCCTCTCTTTGTATCCCTAAGGGCACTGAGGCAGTTCTTGGGGTGAGAGAACCTCTATCCATAGAGGCTGTAGTAAAACTTTGGGCCACTTATTTAAACTCAGAGAACTTCCAGTTTCATATCTGTCAAGAGGGGTAAAAGTGTAAGCCTTACAGAAAATGGTTTTGTCTTTTCTGCCCCCATGGAAACATTTGGCAGTATCTAAAGAAATTTTTGGTTATCATAATTGTGAAGGTGCTGCTGGCATCTGGGGGGCAGGGACCAGGTACTGTTAAGCATCCTACTGTGAGTAGGGTAGTTCGCACAACATAGCACTATCCCACCCAAAATACCAGTGACACTGAGATGGAGGGATCCTTTCTCACAGAGTTGCTGTTTTGGAGGTTCTGATCTTTATGAACTTGTACTGAGAATTTACTGTGTGCTCAGCACTGTTCTTATCACTTTATCTAAATGTATTACCTCTTATTCATTCATAGTAAATTGATGAGGGAGATACTATTATTATCCTTCTTTTACAAATGAGGAAACGGAGGCTCCCAAACCTGCCCAGAGTCACACAGCCGGTCATCGGTGGAGCCAGGATTTTAAACAAGCTTCCAGAACCTTCCACGTGCCAGACGGAGCTCACGCTTAGTAGGTGCCCGCTTCCATGCCTGGCGCATGGTAGCGATGGGGACTCCTGAAAGGGCAGGAGAGGATTCATTCGTTTGTTTAGGCAACGCGTGTGTGTAGTGAGTCTGATCAGTACTTGGTGCTGAAGAACTGGGGAATGAGAGAGGTTGAGTCTTTGCTCCCACATACCTTAATTCCTAGTTAATGAAGACAAATACTAGAGCAGTGAGCATTAGCAGTGGAGACAATGGGAGTCATAGAGTGTCCAGTGAACTAGGAGGAGTTTGCCAGGAAAAGATCTGCAGAAAGAGCATTCCCAGCAGAGGGCAAAACCCCAAAAGACAAAGCCATCTTTGGTGTGTTTGGGAAACAGAAGTCCAGCAGAGCTGGATGTGAAGGGCACAAGGGAGAAAATCCTAAGACATCACAGATGAAGGTGAAGTAAGATTTTGTGGGTCAAAGGAAGGTGCTGGAATTCCAGCTTTGCTAAGAAGCTAGAGGAGGGTTTTAAAGAAGAGTAACATGACCTGATTTGCATTTTTAGACAATGGATCGAACTGCAGGGTGGAGGTTGGCGAGCTGGCAAGTGAGGCCCCAGGAGCCCGCTGTGGACTTTAGGGCAGCAGTGAGGTGAGGATGGGGTGGCTCCAACCACGGAGGTTGTAGGAGAATGAGCAAAGTGAACAGACTTGGATCATATGGAGTTAGAGCCAGATATAACAGGTGGGCCATGAGGGTGAGTGGGCCAGAGGAATCAAGGAGAACGCTGAGGTTTTTCTCCTGAGCGACTGACTACATTTACTGAGAGGGGAAGGCTGAGGGAGCCAGGGGGGAGGGGGGGAGAAGAATCCGGATTTCGGTCTTGTTAAGTATGAGCTGCCCACTGGGATCCACGTGGAGGTACTAGGGGAACAGCCTACATGTGAGCGTGGGGCTCAGCAGAGCTGTCCAGGTTGGAAGGGTACCTTTGGGTTCCATTGCATAAGGATGCTATTTAAAGTGAAGAGCCCACCTCTTGGAGAGATGGAGAATTGAGGAAAGCCTGTGTCTAAGCCCAGAGGACCTAATCATTTCCAGTTTGAGGGAGGAGCCTCCACCCCAAGCAACAGAAGAAGGAGAAAACCAGGAGAGAGAAGACAAGATAGCCAATGAAAGAAACCAGGGAAGTGACCATTAGATTTGACCACAGGGAGGTGGACAGGAGCCATTTCAGTGGACTGCTGGGGACAAAAACTCAAAAGGTTGAGAACAGAGTGAGAAGAGGAAGCAGAAACAGCTAGCTCGGGCAACTCTTCTCAGGTGGTGGGGAAAAGGGTTAATTGAGTGGTGTAAGAACATAGGGACAATGGAGAGACCTTTTAGAAATGGGTCATATAGGGTGCTTGTATGCTGATATGAAGGATCTGGCAGAAGGAAGGAACATAAGATCCTAGGGAGAGAGGGCTGTACTGGAGACAGCCTTGAGAGGCATGAGAGTACACAAGACTTTAGAGATCCCAAGACAGTGGATGGGCTAATCCTTGGTGGGACATTTCAGCTGCTGTTTACACAAGGGAAGGCAGCTAGCACGTGACAGTCTCAAAGAGGGGAGCTCCCAGGACCAGTCTGAGGAGGCGATTGTTCAGAGTAGAAACATTTGTGCGGCATGTCCTCATAGGAGGGAGTTAAGAACAGGAGGCTATCAAAGAGGGCCAAGATTTGGGATTCATCAGAATGAGAGGGCCAGGCTGAGGCAGGAGATAGCAAGTACAGAGGTTGTCCAGAAGGACTCAAGTGGAGCTAAATGAAGTATAAATGGTTAAGGGGGGTTATTGGTGTTTCAATGAAATCTAGGAGTGATGCGTGCTTTTCAGCTTTCTCCTTTTATTTGGGCCCTTGCAAGACCAATGTGGTTTGTGCAAGTTAACTTTGTAACTGCCGAACATATGCTGTATCAGAAAAAGCCTCCCAGCTTTCCAGCTTACTCCCTCCAGATCTCCACGTCCTCGTCTGTGAAGTGAAAACAACAGCAGTGTGGAGCTCCCAGCTTGGTTGTGGGGATCAAGCTGACTGATATGGGAACACTCAGTATGCTGTCAAGTCTGGGAATATTACTTTTACAATTATTACCAATAATACTCATAAAAAGAGGGCTCAAAATACCTCCTCTCCTAGGATAAACAATGTCTTCTGAAAAAGTCATAAGGGGCACCTTGGTGGCTCACTTGGTTGAGCATCTAACTGTTGATGTAAGCTCAGGCCATGATCTCAGGGCCCTGAGATAGGGCCCTGTGTTGGGCTCTGCACTGGGCATGGAGCCTGCTTAAGATTCTCTCCCTCCCACTCCCTCTCCCTCGGCTCCTCCTCCCCCTACTTTCTGTTCATGCTTGCTCTCTCTTTCTCTCTCTCTCTCTCTCTCTCTGAAGTTATAAAAGAGCATAGGTCATCTGCAACATGGACACCTTCTGAAGAAGTCTTGAGTGTCCGTGGCATGGTGGTCTCCAGAGCCCCCCGTCAAGTAGCTGGACAGGTTGCCCCATACATGGGGGCGCTCTGCTGGAGACGCGAGGGGGAGGTGAGATCCAGCCGGTGGCAAGGGCCCGCCTCAGTGTTTGAGTCCACCAGGCACTGTACAAGTGGCTGTGGCTCGGAGGCACCCTCCAGCACACTTCGGCAAATAGAATCGCTTGGCCTTCACTTACCAAAACCAGTAATGGGGAGTCTGTTGACTTTGTGTAGCTATGGCCATTTCCATGATGACGTTCCAGATGTACCCAGTTACAGAGGGTCTCTCCTCTACCTGCATACCCAACTTTCCCTTCAAACTCATCATATCCAAATTTAAAACTCCATTATTCTTAATTCAGAATTTGGGTTGGATTCTCTCCTTCTCATCTGTTATGTGTGATACGTCTTTTTATTAATCCTACCCGGACACTCCTTAGGACATTTGGTTACAAGAAACTCACTTCCTTCTGAGGTAGCCAACTCCACTTTAAAGCAACTCTTAACATTTAGAAACTTCCGTAAATCGAGTCTGCCTCCGCCTGCCTGAGGCGTACATCAGCTTGCCTTATACCCAAGAGGGGCCACCCAAGAGGGCCGGTTCCCTCCCTCAGGATCACATAGAACAAGTCTTCTCCACAGTCTTCATTGTAGTTATTCACAGATTCACAGAGACCAGGTCACCCTGTGTCTCATTGTTCTTTCTTCCCTTCCTTAAATAAAACATTTTGCCTGTTTCTACTCTCTTATCACCATTTTAAAGATTCCTTGGGTGGTGAAGGGCATCAAAGGGGGCACGTGATATGAGGAGCGTTGGGTGTTAAACTCCACTAAGGAATCATTAAACATTATATCAAAAACTAAGGATGTACTATACCTTGGCTAATTGAATTTAAATGAAAAAAATTAAAAAATAAAGATTCCTTGTGTCTAGAACCCATGTTGGTTCCAACATTCTACAGTTTTCTCATTCACTGATTTACTAAGTCGTTCATCTGTCATCTATGTGCCCAAGGACTGGAGGCTAAGAGAGATGGAATGATTTGTCTAGGACCTTCCAGTTGCTAAAAGCTGTTCCGATTATAGACCTGTTCTTTCACTATACCACAGATGCCTCTGTCGAGAAGCAATGGCCTTTTGAGTCCAGTCAGCCTTCCAAGTGGCAGAAGTGCTCCCACTTAGCTGCATTTTCTGCCTCAGAGCTTTTCCCTTAATCTATCCAGGGTGTTTAGCAGTCCCACTTCTTTCTTCCCTTCTCAAATTAGCGGCTCATGCTAGAGGTCTAGCTGAATCAATGCCAACCATTTCTTCACAGTTCTAGAGCCTCTTTCCTCCAGACTTCCAGACATTGCCACAGCTCAAGTAATCACTGTTTCCAGCTGTAACCTAAAACATTAATTAGCTCAGACCCAGGAAAACAGTTCTTAAGACAGTGAATTCAAAGGATTGTCACATGTAGAGGGAGAGAATATAGCTAGACAGAAGCCTCATGAGGGTAGAACCCATGTCTGTGTTTTTCACTTAGCTTTGTGCATCGTTCATATTCTTAATGGCTACTGTGGCTAATTGATAACATATTGGGGGCACTTCCACTGTGTCAGGAATTTTACAAGATGTGAGAGGTAAGGGAGGTCCATTTGTTCCAACTCCTCACCAACAATTGGCCTGGCCCATTTTTGTGATTACAGTCATTGTTGTGGGTGTGAAGTGGTATCTCATTGTGGTTTTAATGTGCATTTCTCCAATGATTAATGATGTCAAACATCTTTTCATGTACTTCTTTGACATTCTTATTGAGTGAATCTTTTGTTCGAACTTTTTACTCACTTACGACTGGGCTGTTTGACTCTTTACTGACTCGTGATAACTTCCTCAATATTGTGTTCACAAATCTTGTCAAATAGAGTTTTGCAAATACAGATTTTCTCCCAGGACATGGCTTGTATTTTTGTTTTCTGAACAGTGCCGTCGAAAGAGAAATTGTCTTTTCGTTTTTAAGAAATCCAATTTATCAGGTTTTTTTTGTTTGTTTTATAACTTGTGCTTTTTGTGTCTTATTTTAAAAATCTTGGCCTACCCACGGTCACTAACGTTTTCTTTCCTTGGCTTTCTCCAAGAAGTTTTATAGCTTTAGGTTTTACAATTAGGTCAGTCATCCATTTTTAGTTGAATTTTATATGAGGTGTGAGGTAAGGATCAAGAGCGGCTTCTTCTTCTTCTTCTTCTTCTTCTTCTTCTTCTTCTTCTTCTTTTTTGAAATGAATAGCTATCATCTCAGCACCATGTGTTAAATAGATTACCCTTTCTGTATTGCATTGCCTTTGCAACTTTATAAAAAAAGAATCATTGGTTATTTATGTGTGGGCCTCTATTTGGACTCTCCATTCTGTTCCATTGAGATTATATATATGCATATATACATATATATTTACAACAACAACACACTACCTTTTTTTATTATAGCTTTAAATTAGTTATACAGCTAGTCAGTGTATGTCTTCCAACTTCGTTCTTCATTTTCAAATTTCTTTGGCTACCTTAAATCATTCCCATTTTCATACAGATTTTAGAATGAATGTGTCAATTTTTTGCACAAAGTCCTGCTGAGTTTCTGACTGAGATTGCAATGAATCTCCAGATCAATCAGGGGAGAATTTACATCTTTAATAATATTATCTTATGATTAGTAAGCATGACTTATCTTTTTGTAGATTTTCTTTAACTACCCCCAGCAATATTTTACGATTTTCAGCATATATGACCTGTATAACTTTTATAACAAATTTCTGTATTTTGTAGTTTTTAATGCTCTTATAAATAGCATTTAAACATTTTCAATTTATGACTATGCTTTGCACATATAAAATATGACTGAATTTTGTGTGTTGCTCTTGCTTCCCACAAACTTGCTTTTTTTTGGTATCTGGTGAGATAATCATATGGATCTATAATGATATTCCCTCTTCATTCTTGTTACTAATGATTTAATATGTATTTTTCACTTGTATGTGTTCTTAAAAATAGACACTGCTGATTTGTATGCAGGTATTTTTAATGGATCTAAATGGTATTTTCTTATCAATCTGATTCCATTTTTCCTTTTTTGCACCAAAGACTATACTCTACAACCACTTTCTTTTGACTGCTACATAATACACATTGGTGGTACCCCATACTATGCACAATGGTGGTACCCCATCTGTTTTTCCTGTTCATTCTCTCAGTGATGGTCTTCCACATTGCCTCCAACTCCTGACCCCACAAATAATGCTTCAGTGAAAATCCTTATACATATTCTCTTATAAACCTGGATGGAGTTTTTGGGGCAGGGGTGCATCCTCAGGAGCTCAACAGCTGAATTATAAAATGTGCATATACATGACAGGGAGCATCCTCCACAATGGCTCTACCACTTCATAATCCCGCCAGCCTGAGGAAATTAGGTAATCTTGTATCCCTGCAAATCTTGCCATTATCCAGCCTTCTACTATTTACTGTGTAAATTGTAGAATGTGATATCTCATTGTAGTTTAGCTTAAATCTCTCTGATTGCTAATGCCTGTAAGCAGCTCTCATCCTTTTTTGTTTTTTAGGGAGGTTCCACTTCTTAAAATTCCTTTGCTTTGAGTTTTCTCTTTTTCTTGTTCATTTGGAGGAATTTCTTGTATCTTCTAAGTGTTAATCTTTTTTTTTTTTTTTAAAGATTTTATTTATTTATTTGACAGAGAGAAACACAGCGAGAGAGGGAACACAAGCAGGGGGAGTGAGAGAGGGAGAAGCAGGCCTCCCGCCGAGCAGGGAGCCCGATGTGGGACTCGATCCCGGGTCTCCGAGACCATGACCTGAGCCGAAGGCAGTTGCCCAAACAACTGAGCCACCCAGGCGCCCCTAAGTGTTAATCTTTTTTAAAGATTTTATTTATTTATTTGAAAGAGAGAGAGAGTGAAGGGGGAGAGGCAGAAGGAGAAGCAGAGTCTCCACTGAGCAGGAAGCCTGACCCGGGACTCGATCAGGACCTGATTCAAAGGCAGCCACTTAACCAACCGAGCCACCCATGTGCCCCTAATCTTTTGTCAGTTTTTCAATGTTATGAATATCTTCTATCCTGTTATTTATCTTCTCCATGGTGCCCTTCATTGATAAGAAATCTTTTTTTATTTTTATTTTAGTTTTTAAAGGTTTTTATTTATTTGAGAGAGAGAGAGAGAGAGAGAGAGAGAGAGAGCAGGGGAAGGGACAGAGGGAAAGACTCCGGAGCAGTCTCCCCGCTGAGCATGGAGCCCAACACAGGGCTTGTTCCCATGACCCTGAGATCATGACCTGAGCTGGTATCAACAGTCTGGTTGCTTAACCCACTGAGCCAACCAGGCACCCTAGGACATGGTTTTTAATATTAACTCGTCTGCCCCTGAGCATGAATATCTCTCAACTAATTCAGATCATCTTCTATGTTTTATATAAGTATTATATTCTTTTATATAGTAGTCTTTTATATATTCTTTCCCATGCAGTGTAATTCCTAGATACTTTCTATGTTGTCGTTACTATGAATGGTGCACATATTTAGTGAGTGCCTTCTATCTGCAGGCCCTCTGTTGGGGGCCAGGGATGTAGTAGTGGACATGACACAGCCTCTGGTATCATGGAACTGACACTGCAAAGACAGACATAACACATGTAAATAGACAAATATGACCACACATTGTGAAGAGTGTGCTAAAGCAAAGGCCCAGCTTTCCACTCTGGCCCTTTGCCTTCCCTATGACATTTCTCAGTGCTCTGTGTCTCTGCTCTTACAAAGATCCTGACCAGATGTCAGGAAACCTGAATTTCCAATCCCAGATCTGATTCTATCTAGCCAGTTTGTTCATCTTTAGAGCAAAGAGCTGAACTAGACAAATTGAGGACCCTTCTAGCACCATCCATTTTCCTTTGTTCCCTATCTCCTCCCTCCCTCCCTGCCTCCCTCCCTCCCTTCTCCCTTCCATTCCTCCCTTCCTCTCTCAATTCCTCCCTCCCTCCCTCCCTTCCTTTCCTCCATATGAAAGAAAGAACAGTATTACCTGGGGAAGGGAAATTGCCATGTCTAGTTTTAAGATGTCACTATAGTCAGGCTAAATGCCCACAGTAAAAACATTCAGATATGAATCTTGGGAGAAGAATTCTATGGTAGAAATGGACAGTTGAGAGATATACTTAAAGCCACCATGTATATGAGACAACTTAGAGTGTGTAAAATAACAAAACAGGAACACTAAGAATAGAACCTGGGGACTGAGCCATTTAAAGTGAATTAGAGAGAGGAAAATTTTCAAAGGAAAACAGCCATAGATTTAGTTTTATAAGGCAAAGATTTTTAATCTCCTATGAAGACACTTTGGGAGGAAGTTTAATAATTCAAAATCAATCTTTTAATATTCTTTTTATATCATATTCCCTCTAGAATAAAACTGGAAAAAAGGTCAAACTGATGACCTGTGATTTCAAAAGCATATTGGCTTTTGAGGATTTTGTTAACAAGACACTGGAGCAAGTCCCCTTATTGCACATTGCCTCAGTTTCCACATTCATAAAATGGGCATGGTAAAGTTTATTTGATGAAGTTGTGGTTAATGTGAAATTTGGTCTAGGAAAGTAGGAAATGTTTATGGAATTAAGAAATCTTAATGTTTTAGTTCTTTATGACAATATCAAGGGTTAAATTTGTTTTCTGTCTTTGACCTTTTCTCCCCATCCAGTGACTAGGTTTTTCATAAACTATTCCATTCATTTCGTAAACTAGTGTTCATTCCATTCTCACATACCTCCTCCTTCTGTCTCAGCTCCTCTGGGTGCCCCACGCCCAGCAGTTGGGAGATCAGAAAGACACCATCTGCTGGTTAATAAACAGACATGTATTCATTTATAAGTTGATTGGATGAGGGCGTCTCTTGATGTCCCTGTTCCGAATGTTTATGCATTCCACCACATCCTCACACCCAGAGGCTGTGTGGCTGGGATGAATCACATCTGAGCTGGCCATCCTTCCGGGAATCTTTGGGCTGCAGAGGACATAAATTTAGCCAAAGTGGACACCTGCCACCAACTCAGAACAAGAGTGGCTCTGGAGGATCCTATCCTTATGGAGTCTGCTCGGGCCCTGATTGCAAGGCCTGAGGATCACGGATGGAGCTTCCATGGAGCACCTTCTGTATACTCAGTCCTGGGGTGGGGGGAGAGTTTGGTGAAACTGGAATCGATCAAGAGACATGGGACCTGGCTCCTCAGAAGGAAAGAGAATAGCGCGGGATGGCAGCAGGCTTGGGGAAGACACTCCAGGCACTTCATGGACAGCTTTTTGTTTATCTAAGCTAGATGAGGACCTAGCAACTCGTAACTTCCCTCCAGTGGATTCAGATTCTTCCTGAAGACCCACAAATCTCTCAAGCCCCTCTGAGCTCAGCGACGTCCACCGGCCCCCCTCTCTGGAGCGTGATGATTTCTCTGGGAGCTGCTCATGGTCACAGCGCTTGGCCGGGGCCTTGGGCTTCCCTCCTCCGAGCAGATACGGAGAGCTGCAGGTGTGACGGCACTCCTCGGCCATTCCCAGCTCTATGTCACAGAGATGTTAATAGTTGAAAGGGAGATTGTTTGCTTTGTTTTGAGATGTTGAAGAAACAGAATGAAGCATAGAATCTAGAGGAGTCAGCCCTTCCACTGCCCAAGAGTTTCTAGGTGCAGAAAATCCTTTCGTGAGATGAGTATTCACGCCGATCAGTGTGCGAGGCCTTTCCATTTTCCAGAGGGGACACCGAGGCCCTCACACTAAAAACACTTGTCCAAAGTCTCGTAGAAAGTCAGTGATAGAACTGAGATCAAAATCCATGTACTTTTTTATCCCAGTCTGAACTTTGACTCTGTACAGCACGGATGACTTAGGGCAGCCTTAGAAGGGGGACGAGAGGCCCTGGGGGGCGTGGATAGCACGCCGGCAGCCGGGACAGGGCCGGGGGCTAGGGCCATCTCTGCGGGGCCCACACATCTTTCCCCGGGAGTTCACGCCGATCCTCGCTTTCTGTCTTAGTCTTCTCTCCTCCAGCCTGGGCTGCCATCCGCGTAGCAGGGCAGATCTGGGAGCGGGCGGTGTCTGTGTGTACACCTACCTGATCACTCCGGCCCAGTGCTAAGCCACACACCCACCCACCACTAAACGCAGGGTCTGAAAGCCCTTGGGTGTTGCGTGGGTCCTGGCACTGCAGCTGGAACATGAACTTTAGGTCGGATGGACCTAAATTCAGAACCCCAATTTACCTGTTCTTAGGTGTACTGGCTTACATAAGTGACTTTCGGAGCCTCTGTTTCTGACTTTTATTTTCACACTAACCCAGGTGAAGAACACATGTTAGAGAAGTGAGACTCAGAGATGACACGGCCGTGCAGGGACAACACTGATTGTAGGAGGGGTAGGTTGTGGCCAATGGGGCCCTCATTCCCTAGCGCTGCGTCCAAATCCTCCTACCAGCCCGCTCTGGGAGGCAGGCACGAGGCTTGTCCTGTTTTATGAATGAGAAAACCAAGGCTGGAAGCGTTGGGCACTGGTTTCGCTATCTCTGTGTGTCCCTCATGTGCTTCGAGACAGGCAAGGATTCCTTCCCACCATACTGGGGACAAGTTGAGGCACAGAGAAGAATATAAACAGTGAGCCCAGGGTCACCGAAAAGGAGTTGATAGAGGGGCTGGGTCTGAGTCCAGATTCCTTGGCTCCCATCTCAGGGTCCCCCGCCCCTGGCCTCTACTTGCCAGGCCCCACCAAGCCCCAGGGAAGGCATGCTGCCCGGAGCCATGTGCTCCCAGGCTGGCCTCACCCCTCCCGGCAGGGAAGCACTGCCCTTATCCTCTGCCAGACGGCCTTGTTGCCCAACGCGTGGACGGGAGCCAAGCCTGGCAGCCTTTGGTGGGCATCCAAGTCGAACTGCTCTTTCCTGCGCCGAGTTTAGCACGCAGCATGGCTTCATCATCCAAATCTGTCCTCCCAGACGGGCCTCAGCTGCTGGCCGGCGGGGCACTTGGCGGCCGGAGAGAGCTTGGTGCTAATTGGGCCCAGCCGACATAAATCATGGCTCTCATTAAGAGGAAGTCCAGCCGTTCTCTGGCAGGAAAAGGATGAGAGGTGGAGAAGGATGGCAGGGTAAGAACCTCTCACCGAAAAGAGTTGAGTTCCGAAGTGGTCCTGGGACCCCAGCGAGTTTCCGGATTGTGCAGGCCTTCTCATCCATCCACCCATCTGAAGAGGGAAGAGGCTGCCTCCAGTGATCTCTGAGAGTTCATGCCAATCACAGTGCTGTCCTGTTGCTTTGGGTGGGGGGATGTTGTTTTTCCTCTCTGCTTGCAGCACCATCAGGGATAAATCCCATCATAGCCTGTGGGGCATTGGGCTGTGTCTGTCACCTGACGTGGGGGAGGTAAGAAAAGGTCCTCCCGTGAAAAAAGATCTCCCAGGGGCTGCTTTGCTGTCTGGAAACTTGGTGGCAGAAGGCTTTGCTCGGGACACAGAGCAAGGAGCTCTAGAAGGGGCAGCTTCCAAACAAAGCTGGGTCACTCACAGCAAAGCACGGAAGAAGTTGCCAGCCAGGGTCTGTCCTAACAGCAGACCTGAGCTGCAAATGATGGTCAGCTGGGCTGAGATGGCCAGAAAGTGTTGGGTCAGTTTGAAAACAAATTATACCAACCTTACAACCTCTGACCTTGCCAAGCACGCACGCACCGACTCACCATGCGTGCATTATGACATTCACTTTGCCCTCGGCGTTGATGAAGCACTCGCCACGTGCCAAGTACCATGTGGGGCTCTGGGAGTACCGATGAACCCCACGGAATGGTCACCTTATCCAGAGCCATCATCTACAGAGAAGGATATGTATCTGAAAAATTGATGACAATCCCCTACCCTAGATATGTGCAAGGTCCTCTGGGTACAGATGCAAAAGTCACGGACTCTGACATGGCAGGAGGCGGTGCAGAGGTAGACAGGATTCCCAGAGAAGGTGGCATCAGCAGTGTCTCAGAGAGCGAGTTGGAAGTATAGGAGAGGACAGCAGAGGAGAGGGAGAGCAGACCAAATCTGAACAGAAAGATGAAAGGGGCGCTCTGGTCAGAGAAGAGAATAGCAGAGTTCTGTGTGGTTCAAGGGGAGGATGTAGAGTGAAGGGTGGGGATAAGGGTCTAGAGAGGCTGAGGCTTGGACTTTGATGATGGCCCAGCTTAGGGGGAGGGGGAACCTAAGTTTGTTCCAGGGATATTTTACGACATTTTCCAAACCCTGTCTATGCCTCAGAGACACCTGAGAGCTTTCATAAAGTACAAATAACCAGTCCCTACACCAGAGATCCTGATTTAGCTCATGGTGTGGGCCAGGAAACCAGCTCCTTAGGTAATTCTGAGGTAGCTAGAAAATAGCCTAGCATTGCTCGAAAATGAAGATGCCAATACGTGCATCAGAGAAAAAGGAGACAGAATTCTGAGGGAGAGGGGATGGCACAATTTGCAACAGTGTGGTCAGGGAGTGGAAGAGTGAAGGAGAGAGCCATGGGGAAGCCTGGAGGAAGACCATTCCAGGAAGTAAAGACAGCAGGTGCAAAGGTCCTGCGGCAGGGCTGACTGACATCTTGAGGGGAGAATAAGGCCAGTGCTTCTGAAATATATAGAGATGAGATCAGAGAAGCAGTGGGGACAGGCAGGTTGCGTAGGCTTATCCCCTGGCCTTTTAAAACTACTGATTTAGTCCCACCATCTCATAAAGAAATGGGCCTGGAGAAGGGACCTTGACTAGAATCATCTTCTCTGTGTCCCTCTTTGGCACAGAGCTCTGGACAAGGCTGTGTGGTCGGGTGGTATAGAGGAGCATAGCGATGAATAAAATATAGGTTTTGTTGCCCCGAGGATCTCAGGCTAGAGGGAGACCCCACTCATGAGATTCTCTCCAACAGATGGCAGATTATAATCCATCCTGATTCCAATGATCACAGAAGTAGCTGTCCCAGTTTGAGGGTGTGTGGAGGATGTGAGCTTGTGATGGAGCAGACTGTCCCTGAGTAGCACCTGGGGGCAGGGGCGGGTAGGACTTCAGTGGGCACAGCAGGAGGCGGTGCTGAGGAAGCCAAGCAAGCGCAGAGATGGAGCGGGAAGGGAGGTCTGTGGTTTGGGGAAGGCAAAATGCGGAGTCAGAAAGTCCGGAGTTTCAAATCTCACATAGCCTTGGCATTTGGGCGCACATGGCTTTTTTTTGCATCTCTCTGGTCTCATGTCCGCATCTTTTCCACAGGACTAATCCCTCCTCTGAATACTGGTCGTGGAGATAGCTGACATGGGGTGCCTGGTCCTGGGTCTGCCCGCCCGGGGCGTGGTGCGGAGGAGGCGGAGAAGGAAGTCTGGCGGGGCCCTGCTCAGGGGTAGACCCTTCTGTCTTTTGAGCACAGGGCTGCTTCCATTAGCTGCAGGAGGACAAAGAAAGCCAGGTGGGGAAGGAGGAGAGCATGATTTGGTCTGTTTTCCTCCTACCCACAGTACCACTTTCTTTGGACCTTCTGGGAGCCACTGTGGGCAAGGGCCACCGAATAGTGTCCCCTCACGATTCGCGCTGCCCATCCCATTGGCCAGTGCGCTCCAGGTCTCAGCTGCACCCCAGAAGTGGCGTCATTATTATTGCCTCATTTTACACGGTGGGGGAGAGGAGGAAGGGGTGTGTGGAGGTGGGCACTAGTGTCCGTGAAGGAGCCAGGGTTTCTCTATGTTTTCCCTCCTTACCCTGCTGGCCTCCAGGAGCAGGCCAAGGCGCACAGACCTCTGAGAAAACCTAGCATACCTAGGTGAGTGAAGAGCTGCTGAGCAGGCCAGGGAGCTGAGGTCACTCCCCTCCTTCCATGTGAAGGAGTCGTAGGTGACAGTGGTCACTTGGGCCTTCCCACCTGGGCTTCCAGGACGACCAGACCCCAGCCCTCCTTTCTAGGCCCAGCCTGATCTGCTCAGGAGCCTGGGCTGGGAAGAGGAGGCGCACCCACCTGGAGTACGCGTTTCACTGCTACACAAGGACCATTCAGAGGCAATTTGGTTAGATGCAAGTTCTTTGTTCTTGGATCCTTCTTCTTTTGGTATGCCTGTCAGTGCTTAGGTCTCTTGGGCACTGTTTCCTGGGTTCAGTGTGGGGGGTGAAGAGGCAAGTCAGACCTTGCCCCTGCCGGGACCTGCTCACCACCTCCAGAGGGAACAAAACGGGGACCAAAATCAGTGCTGTGCTAAAGGACCTGAGAAAGATACAAGCCCCGGGGAGGTGCCAGAAGCAAGAGATGAATTCTAGCCAAAGAAACTGGACGTTCCCCCTCCCTCAGAATGGCCATTCATTCATCCAGTTACTGTTCACTCAGCCTGGGCCCTGGGCAGGCAGGAATGACCCAGACATTCTTGAAACCCTTGAAACTGGTGAGGGGAGAGGATGGGCACACATTCAGCTTTGAAATCAACCATTATGGAGAGAGTGGCTGGGAATCGAGGGGGTGAGGGGAGCAGGGTTAGAGTGGGGGCTGCTCCCGGGAAGAGGGGCATTCACGTAGGCCCTGAAGAAGAGGAAGCCTTTGACTCCTTGGAAATATAAAGCTGGGGTCCTGTGGAACCGCGTTTACCAACTGCGCCGAGATGGTATTTCTGAATCAGGACACCCGGGTCCCAGGAGAGCTCTTATTTAAAGTATCTGGGTCGTATTCAAACGGAAATGATCAGTTTGGGGCTGACCTTTGTGATCATTTTTATATAATAGTCTTCTCACTCAAGGCTACATGTACTCACAAACCTTCTATGGTTTGATTGCTCTGATCAAAGGTTTCAGAGACAGAAGTGAATCAAATAAGAACAAGTCCTTTTTCAGACCACATGTCTTGATTTCTGGGTCAAAAACCTCCTCTCTCTGCTGACCTTCACACAGCTGGCGTCCACCTTGACCCTCTGGCCCAACCACAGTGTGCCCTCAGGAAAGACATGGCCTCGGTCACCTCCCCGGAAATGCAGTGGTGGGAGGCGGGGAGAGACAGCAAAGAGAAGGATAAGAAAAGATCTAAGTCCCTGGGTCCCCTCACCAAGTGGAAGGTCAGGGTGGTGATAGCATTTTTGGCTTGAAATAACCTGACTGAGAAAGGAATTTCAAGGATCCGGAAGGTTTGGTCGTATCAGGGGTGAAGAACAAAGGATTCTGATTCGGTCACAGTGGGGCTGGTCCTTTGCTCAGGTACGCGCACCTGTGGGCGACTCAGAACTAACGTACCTCGTGTCTCATGCATTTTCTGTAATACCCTTGAGAGCCTTCTGTGCAATAATGTAAAACCACTTAGCCTTGCATTTGTCACCGAGTGAGGGCTCGGAGGGTTGGGGACTGAGAAATTAGGAGTAGGAGTGAAAGCACTGGGAACCTGCGGTAAAGATAACTTAGGGGACCAGAACCCCTGAGAATCCTGTGCCACCAAGGACCGTCACCCAGGCCTCCCTCCCCCCTTTTAACCCCCACACCTGAGCACCTGCAGTCAGAGGCCAAGAAGCTGAAAGGCCCAAACATCAGCAAACACTAAGAATGAAGACGATGCCAGACCGAGGGTTGCCTCTGTGGGAATCTGAGATGCCCCCCCCACCCTCAAGCCCCCCAAATCCAGCCAGATCTCTTTGGTCACATACTGCAGAAGAGATCTAGAGCTTTGCCTCCAGCCCGGGGCCCTACCCCTCTAAAAGGCCTCTTCTCATCTCCATTCCGCTGCTTCTATCCATTATCCCTGAATGGAAATGGAAGCTTAATTTTTCGCTTGAAGCCATTAACACTCTGGGCCCTTGACAGGAAACACAGCTCAGCTTTAATTAGCCCAAGCGAGCTCCCTGCAAAGGCTTCTAGCATAGCCCCGGGACTTCAAAGATAAAGGCTTCTCGCTTTCCCTAATCACAGCTATTAATGAGCCAATTAAGGCTTTCTCTGGGGTGGAGGGGAGCAGCTCGCTCGCTCAGGACGGTGGGCACACAGCTCTGCCGGGCTGTGGGGAAGCTTGAGGGGCTGGGGTCACGGCCGCCCCAGCTCTGCAGCTCATCAGCTGTGTGTCCTAGGATGGAGTAAATGTCCTCTCTGGGCTGCCTTCTGCAATGGGGGAGGAGAACACTGTTTGTCCTGAGGAGTAATTGTTGTAACGGGAATGGTTACAGGTCAGTGGTTTTCAAACTTTAGCATGCTCCAGAATCACCGGGCGGCCCTATTAACAAGCACTCTTTGCTAGGCTTCACCCTGGGTTTCTGACTCAGTTGTTCTGGGAGGCGTTGCCTGCAAGGAAAACTCATTCTCTGGTAGGGGTGTTGCTGTTGGAGGACCCGTTTGAAGAGACATTGCTCTAGACCACAGGTGTGAGATGTTACTTGAAGATTTTGATCACACCCCTATCTATAAATGTACCATCACCCCTTTCCTTCACCTGCCTCATCTGACAGTTTCCAGAAGTCTCCCATCTGGGCTGCCAACACTTGGACACAACAGCATTTGTCATGCTGCGGCGGCCTGACAGTGTATGGCACTCCAGGTGTGTTCCTTCAAGAGGGGAAAGGGAGCGGGACTCTCCGAGTCTACAAAGATCAGACAGCTTGGAGTCCTCCAAATCCTGACCGATGCACTGTGTGGTGGATATTGAGATGGAGCTGGGCAGAGAGGAGGACACTTTGGTGAGGGGACAAGGGAATGTGAGCGAAGCACGGCATTGGGATAATGCCTGTGGCTTGTGGGGAACTGGTTGGACTCTTCTAAAGAATCTTCCAGCTAAAGTCTAACTAAGGTCTCTCGTGCTATGTTTTGGGTTTCCATAGGCAACCGAGACACACTCATTCCACTACTGCCTCCTGCCTGCAGTGCATTGTAGCGTGACTGGAGTCACTTGGCTTGGTGGCTTCACAGACAGACTTCTGTGGTCAAAGTACAGTTTGGGTACTTAGGACTCCGGGTCTCAGCTGGGGCGGTTGTCACCCTATCCACACCCCTCCTTGTGCTCCCTCCCACCTCCTGGGCCCTTCCTCCAACCTCCTCTCCTTCACATTCTCTTCAGCCTTCATGGCCCACCTAAAGGTCCACAAGAGAGCTTGTTTCTGAGCACTCCCACTTTAGCTGTCTTTGCCTTATAGGTGGGGCACCACAGAGTGTGTGTCCAGGGGCGTTGGAGGATGTTAGCAGCTATAATGTGACTCAGGGAGAGCTGAGCTAAACAAAGTGAGTCAGGATCTTCTCTGCAGAACTTCTCAGAGTCTTGAATATGCTACTGTGGAGATCCAGGAGGGATGATTAACAAGCAGCATTTCCCAAACTAATTTCACCACAGAATGTCTACTTTTTCCTCAGAGGATCTGACCTCGATACAAAGGAGCTGCCTGAGCTTCAGATTCCAGAAGACCTGCGCTCCAATTCTGGAACTCACACCCCTTAGAGCCTTTGTCTCTTCATCCGTAAAATGGAGAAAGTGGTCCTTCCTCTGGGTGCTTGTAAAAGGCTTAAATGAGGTGACATAGGAGAGGGGCTCAGCCCCGAGTGCTGTACACAGTAGGGGCTCAGTAAATGTGTATTTTCTTTTGTCCCTATTGCCTTTCCTGATGCAAGCTTACAATCCAGGTGTGCTGCAGCCATACCCAGATGCACAGAGTTGGAGGAGTGAGAGCTTCTAAGTGACCAGGCCATCCAAGCAGGCTTCCTGGAGGAAGAGGGTCTTTGCTAGGCAAGATACTGAAACTAGTTCTCCAGCAAAGGCCTAGGGTAGAAGAGGAGGTTTGGGAGGGCAGGCTTTGAGAACTACGCCTCTCTACAAGCAAGCTACAGCAGAACTCCTGTATTTTCCTTTTCCACCCTGGAGGCCCATTTCCCCCACCAAATAGAGCCGACGCAGCACTTGCCTTCCCCTCCCACAGCTTGAACTTGGCCAACATCTCAAGCCTCAGAGTGGGGCCCTCCTGGCTTATGGAAATTCACTGGGGCCCACAGAACCCTGCTGTACCAATGTCTTCAGGAAGCTCAGGTCAGACTGGCCACCAGGACCTAGGGTGCTGGCCCACACCCTACCTAGCCAGCCCTGCCTGTGCAGGTAGGCAGGGGCGAGTCCAGTCAAGGCTGAGGAGGAGGGAGGCAGCCCTGCAGACATTCTCCCCCCAGACTCTTCGTCACCCTGCCGGTGGCCCCGTGATCAACCATTTCCGGAGTCCCTATTTTGAACCAAGCTCATTTCATTTAACCAACTCACTTCAACTCTGTAAGATCCCTAAAGCTAGAATTCTAGTTCTCATTTTACTCGTGAGAAAACAAAGGCTCAGACAGTCAGCTTGAAACCAAGTCCATCTGGTCCGAAGTCCATGCTCTTTCCACAGGTGCCACAGAGCCATGGATTTCTCATGCTGGGTTTCCTAGTGTGACTCGTCCCCACCTCCAGAGAGCCTTCCTAGTCATCTCCTGAGACCATGCTTACCTCCCCTTCAGCGTCCACTGTTGGAATTCCAACACCCTCTTCCAAGCATCTGTGTTTTTCTGGAAGGAAAGGACTGGTTCCAAGTCCCACACTTGGCCCTTAGTAACCGGCACAGCACACCTAGTAACCTCTGTCAAGAGAAGGGGTGACATGTAATTTTTGAGATTACACAGACGTGTCACGTGCATGGCGTCCCCCCACCGATTCTGAGCTCTGCACCTTCCAACTCCACCCTTCCTTGACCTTCCTCATGCCACCCTGGGCTGGGTCCACAGGTCCTGGCTGACTCAGCTCTCCCAGGTGTCATCTTTTTACCCCCCCTGCAACCCAGCTGGCTAGATTTCAGCAGGACCCCAAATATTCATGAGCACACCCCTGTGGCTGGACACTCCCAGAGGGTGCTCTATAAGATTTCAGCTCTAGCTTTCTTCCTCCAAATGAGTTGCAGTCCGCACGTCCTCGTCAGACCTGGAGCTCATCCCACCACCCACCAAAACCCGCGTCAATGACTAGCCAAGGTGCCAGGGAAATTATGAAAAACCATGTGACAAGTGAATGGCCGTGCCTGCAACTTCCTTAGGTTTCAAAGGGAGGATGGCTTGCTCCAGCATGTAGCCTGGAAATTCATATTTGCAAGCACTTCCCAGAAAGCACAGGGCACAGCAGACCCTTACAGGATTCTGCTTTTCCCTTCAGGCGAATCCAGCTGGGCCTCTTGCCCCTGGAGACCAAGAATGGTCATGGGCTTGGCTCCATCCAAACACCCCGGCTTTGTTCCCTTGCATGAAGAGCAGACACTCAGGTGAGCTCTGAGCAGAAAAGAAACAAAGTAAACAGGTCGGAGGGTCCCAGGCTGGTGAACACCTTTGGTCACTAAGTCTAATCTTTTCACTTTCCAGATGGACAAACTGAGCAAGGTGAAACAGCCTTGAGTCAAACAGCTTTTGGAGACAGAGCCATGGCAAGATATCTCTCAAAAATCTTGCAAAAGTGAGTGATAAATAGCCATAAAGTGTTGTGTCCAGAAGCTTCTGTTTGTATTGGCTGGTAGAAATGCAACAGGGCTTATTCTGTCCATGGATAAGGCTGGGCATGGCCTGGTGCGGTACATAAACACAGTAAAGGCTGGTTGGGATCCCTGGCCAGACACTTTGTCTACTAGCCTCTCACCACCTGCCTCTGTCCCCCAGGGAGCTGGATGCCCAAAGAGCTCACATGCCGACTGCATCCCAGATAAGAGCTCAACCTGGGCTGCAAGTTGCTTTTGGCACGGGGAAAGGAGAATCTCCAATTGTTACACATTAGGCTGTTTCTACAGGGTCCCATGAAATACCTGTGAAAGTATTTTCCACACTTTGATAATCCTGGGGCTCCTACGGGTGCTCTTTATATAAACATTCACTGAGCAACTCTTATATGTGCTACCACCTTCGATGTCTCCCTTTTGCCATAACAGAGACAAAGCCCTTCCCATGATGCTCATCTGTGCTTCTCTGACCTACCTCTCACTTGTTATGTTTGCAAACTCATCAGTCCGTGCCATTCATGGCCATTGCGCTGAAAGCACCATCCACTTTTCTGCCTCTGAATCTTAAAAAAACAAAACAAAACAAAACAAAAAAACAAAACAAAAAAACCCCAAAACTTTCTGGAATGTTCTTTTCCCTTTCTGTATCTGGGAGACTCCTCATCCTCTACAGCCCAACAACCCAAAGAATTATCACCGTCCCTGCCAGGTCTTCCTTCTCCCAGTCCCCAGGCAGGTATACTTTCAAAATAGATCTCCAAGCTGGTCTTCGCCGTCTGCACTGCTACCCACCACGTCCCAGCCACCTCGTCTCTTGCCTGCTTGGCTCCAGCGGGCTCCTAAGTGGTCTCCCTGCTTTGGATATTTTCCTACTATGAAGCTTTTCTATGCAGCAACTAGAATGATGTTCTCTACATCATAAATCAGATCAGAGCATTTCTGTGCTTAAAACCCTCAGATGGCTTCTAACTGCGAAACTTACCACAGTTTATAATGTCTCCCCTGCCTGCCTCTCTATTGTCACGTTATCCGTTCTGCCTTATTTTTCATGTTCCAGCCTCAGTGACCACCATATTTTTCCTTGAACAGACCAAACCTATGCAGGGACCCCTGCCTTTGTGTGTCCCTGGGGGCTCCCCACCCCACCAGATCCTCATAATTCAGGTCATGGCTCAAATATCTCTTCTTGGAGAGGCCTTCCCTGACCATACTACCTAAAGTAGCCTCCCAGTTTTATTGTCTTTGTGGCAATCATCCCTATATCAAGTGATTTTATGTATTTATTTATTTCCATGTCTCCAGCTGCCATATGAGCTCGATGATAGCAGAGATGTCACCTCTCTTTATGGGCATGTCCCCAGTGTAGGGAACAGTCCAGGCACCGAGTGGGACTTCAGTAATAAACATCTATGAATGACTGCCCTAAACGGTGCCCCAGCATACAAAGCCTATGGGAGGAGGAGATCGTTATGGACTCCTTATGGGAAGGGAAACCTGGATGAGGTGCAAAAAGATGGTAGGGTTTGTGGAGGTGGAGAGAATTGGAGTTGGCATCCCCGGAGGTAGGCCTGGCCAGGAGCATAAGCTGAGTGGTTGGAAAGAGAGAAGCATGCCAGAGAGGGAATGCCTAGAGTGGGAGCGAGGAGCAGACTTCGGAGGCCCTCACAGGCCCGACAAGAGAGCCCCTTTTCCCCACTCACCTTTGCACTATTTCCCAATCCAATCCCTGCAGCCTTCCTTTGCAGACACACAGTATTACCTGCAGTTGGAAAAGTAGACAGGAGGCACTGGAACGTAGGGTGTCACATAATATCACGGCAAATGGAAATGAAGCTTACCCCCGCTGGGGCAGAGCAATGTTTGTGCCAATACAGGCTCTCAGAGAAGCTGGCAGAATTCGTCCAGATGTGTGAGAATAGCAAGCTATAGAGTCTTTGCCTGCATCCAAACACCGTGGCTTTGTTCCCTCAGTGGAATCCAGCCCCAGAAACTGTGAAGGACAGATCTTCAGGACACGCTGCTCTTCTGGATCACAGTGTCTCTCTAGTCCAACCTCCAATGCCCTGTGGCATTCCATTCAAAATAGCACCAGTGGCTCCTTGCACACCTCCCTTGACAGAGAGCTCCCCACTCATATTACTGGAAAGCTCTGGCTCTCTGCAAATCTTCCTGACTTTGGGATGGATCTAGTCTCCCTGGAGCACCCCAAGCGGACTTCATTCTGACTCTGGCACTGCCCACTCTGTCTCCAGGCGGCATGGTGAGCACACGCAGCAGCCACCCCAGCTCCGGGCTTTCTTGCACCCTTTCTCCCTGGTGTTGCTTTAATCCTCTCCTGGCCCTCAGCACCTCCTCTTGGCTTGCCTCCCTTTGTCACTACCCTGCTTCCCTTGCATTGGGGCAAGTGTCCCCGGAGGGTTCCAGCCATCTGATGAATGAATCACACCCTCTTGACTCCTACTTTAAGGCCGTACAGCCTGACCGGTGTGAGTGCAAAATGGTTCTGTCGCTGTAGAAAATAGCACGGGCCGTTCAGGTAGTCAAATTAGAACTACTCTGTGATCCATCAATTCCGCCTATCAGAATACCCCCAAAAGAACTGAAAACCGGGACTGATTGCAGCATTACTCACAAGAGCCCCAAAATAAACATGCACTGAGCACCTCTTAGTTGTGCTAGCACCTTCAATGTCTCCCTATTGCCATAAAAGAGACCACAGTTCTACCACCAACAGCAGAACGAATAAACGAAATGTTATATGTTCACACAATGGGATGTTATTCAGCCTTAAAAAGGAACACGATTCCGGCACATGCTACCACATGATGAACCCTGAAAACACTATGTTAAGTGGAATAAATCAGACACAAAAGGACAAATAGTGTGTGATTCCACTTCTGTGGGGTACGTAGAACTCCAGGCAAATTTATAGAGACCTATGTAGAACAGTGGCTACCATATGTTGGAGGGAGGAGGAAGTGAGGAGTTACTGTTTAGTGGGTGCAGAGTCTCTGTTTGGAAAGATGAGAACGTTCTGGAGATGGGTAGTGGGGATGGTTGTGTGACAGTGGGAATGGACTTAATGCTTCTGAATTGTGCCCTTAAAAATGGTTGGAATAGCAAATATTGAGTCATGCATATCTCACGACCATAGAAAAAAACTTTTTTAAAAAAAAGACCACACATATTTACCCCTCATTTCCTGCCAAAGGTTAATCAAGTACCAGACATTTATAAAATACTCTGTGCAGGGACTGTCTGACATGCTGCGGGCCATCGGGATTAGCAAGAGAGAGTGTCCTTGTTCATAGCAACACGAACAGCCAGGCGCTGGGCTAAGCAATTAACATGGATTGCTTTATTTAATCCACACAGCCTTCTCAAGTAACTATCGTTGTACCAATTTGACAAATGGAACTGACACTCTAAGAGGCTAAGCAGCTTGCTAAGATTACACAGGGACAGATTCCAGATTCAAATGTGAATGCTTGATTCTGGAGACTAGCTTCCCAATCATACTTGTCTAGTGCTTGAAGAAACTTAAGAAATGCTTAAAAGCAAGAAAACACACACATACCCCCTTAAGATGGCATTCTGGGTGACATGTGTGCCAAGACTAATGGCAGAAGGGAACAACCATTGATTCCACAACTATGCTCACTGGTCTATTCTTGATCGATGTTTGTTGAAGGAATAATGTTGAGCGGCTATCAGCATGTCCTGAAGAAGTCAGGAGGAAGAGATGGAGTTTCAGCTGGGCCCTGCAGTGTGGAAAGAAGGGAGGGAAGAGGACCTCCACCTCCGTTCTGCTCAGAAGCCCAGACTGACCTCCAGGACATGCACCTGCGCCTCTCTGCCATCCTCCAGTCCCCAGCTTCCTTGTCAATCGCACCCATGCCATCGTGGGCTGCGCTCCTTGGCTCCCTGGCGACTGCTCCACTAAGCAGGCATTCCTGATGGGCAGGGCCCCAGTCTAACCCTGTGTGTGCCCGATTCCCAGCCAGGAGCTGGCCCAGAGGCAGTGCTCTGGAGTTTCTCACTGGATGGATGAACAAAGGGAGAGTGCTGGAGAAACTCTACAGAAGATTTCAACCTTGAGGAGCTCTTGTTCAATTCTCCTTATTTCCCTATAATTAGAACCAATTCCCCGTTAGCTCAGTTTCCACTCCCGAAGGTGGAAGGAATTCAGGAAACTTCTACCAAGATGCCGAGCCCCGTTCTCAGTCTGACTGTCTAGACATATGACCTGCAGGCTGCCCTTGGCGTGATCTTGCAGAACCGGCAGGGGGCTGCGGCAGCAGCTGGTGCGTGTTACCTCTGGGGCTGGCAAGGTCTCCCATTCTTCCATTCTCAGGAGTCCCTTCCCCGACAGCAGCAGCCCTGACCCAGCGGTTAAGGCGCACACCTGACTTGTAGTTGCCCGCGCAGGTGATGGCTGGACTGCTGCCCTCAACCACGACCCAGGGGCTGGGCGGCGGGGTGCACAATTCAGGTTGAAGACAAAGCAACCAGGGTTCGCTGGAGGTGTGCGTCAGGGCCACACTTGGGCGGAGGCAGCTGGGGTAGGTTTGTGGTTGGGGCCGCCTCCCTGTCGTCCTCAGAGCTTGACTGTCTGACTTCTGGCCTGGGGCCCGCATCCCGCCCTGGCAATGCTGTCATGTATCCAGACAGCTTCTCATTCCCCCAAAAGAACAACCTGAACTGGAGGACGGAGTCCAGGACAGACCTGGGTTCAAACCTAGATTCGTCACATTAGCTGTGTGACTGCAGAACAGTTCCTTCACTTGCTGGAGTTCCAGCCTTCTCCTTTGTAAATGGGAGATGATAAAAGCTACTTCTAGGGAGGATTAAATGAGATCATATTTATAAAGTGCTTGGAACCGTGACTGGTTCATAGTCTGTTTCATATACTGATTGTTAAATGAGTACACATTTATCTCAGCATCCCAAGTGGTAGCCTTGGAACTAGGGAGATAGTTTCAAAACTAAACAAAACAGAAGGTTGTAGGAGAAATGAATAACTGAGACCCGGATCTGCGTCATCCCCCTACCGAGAACAGATGGCGTGACTTTGGGTAAATGCCACGTCTTCTGGGGGCCTTGGTTTTCTGTCTGTACAATGGGGGTGCAGGACACATTCTCCTGAGGGTCTCCCATGACTTAAATATGTTGGGACACAAGAGCTTACAATACCAGACCCCACCATCCATGCTGTTGGCTCCAGCTTTGGCTTCCTTCATCCCTAACTCCTCCTGATCCCCGGAGGATCCAGGGCTTCTGTGCTGCACAACTCAGGCCTCTTGGAAATGCCTGGGCCGGGGATTGTCAACGTGGATTAGTTCTGGGAAACACGACAGCCAGCAGAGTGTCCCCAGAGAGGGTGCTTATCCTGCCTGGCCACCGAGGGGGTGGGCCGAACATTCCATCCACCGAGTGGCCTCAGGGGAGAATTTAGAGAAAAGGGCAGTGGGAAGCTAGTGCTGGAGGTCTCTTAATCCCCGGGAATTTAGAGCCACCACAAAGTGGACTCCTAAATGAGCAGGGATTTGCTTCTCCTCCCTGCTTAAACAGACTGCTTCTGCAGAGAGAGAGGTTTTAAATAGCAAAGGTGACTGGCTTGATTCGGCCAAGCTTACACTGGGATACATTCCTCCTTTGGTTCCCAGGAAATAGCCTGTTGGGGGCGGGGGGTATGGAGGTCAACTGGGAGAAAGAACATGATGGTCTTCTCAGGTGTCCCCAATAGGGGACATAAGATGTGCCAAATAAATATGGAGGGGAGCCCCCTGGACCATTGTGGGGCATTTTATGGCTTAGGAGCTCACAGAGTTGTCTTGTGTGATTCTCCTAGATGGAGAAACAGAGTCCCATGGAATAAAAAAAGACCTGCTCAAGGTCACTCTCAAGCAAAGTAAGTCAACGGCAGAGCCAGGGCTAACGCGTGGGTCTCCTGACCCTGGAGTTGGCTGAACCTTCCTCCTCAGACCCACAGTTTACACACCAGTTACAACCAGCATAAACCAGTGCCTGTTTTATTCAGTGTACATTTCCTGGGACTTTGCCATGTGCAGGTCCTCAGCTAGGCATGGGGAGGGGAGGGGCTGGGACGGAGAAAAGAGGACCCAGGTGCCACCCTTGTCTTCCAGCTACCAAGGCAGAGAGGCTAGCAGCCTGAGAATACGTGCTTTAGGGAGAGGCAGCTGAGGAAGGGGTGCCCATCCGGCCAGAGCAGGGAAGGGGCTGGGGGCTGGGAGCTCAAAGCTGTTCCTGTTCTCTGTTTTCTCATTTTCACTGGTCTTATCTTCCATGTTAGCCAGAAGACAGGGATTAAGGTTCCCTCATTAACCAGGGTGTGCCATCAAGCCAGCTCTTTAAGACAGTGGCTTCTCCCTGAGCCCAGCAGGACCTCCTACTGAGTCTCCTTCCAGTAGCCTTCTGGTCGACCCCAGCTGGCTGCTGTCTGACTCAGGTGAATCATTTCTCACCTGGTTTTCCTGGGGTCCCAGGCTCCTGGGCTCATGCTTCCTGCTCACTGCTGCTAGAGCAGCCTTTCTATAGCAAAACATCTTCAGGAACTGAGCTTTGTGGAAACCCGTCATTGCCCATGGTTCTCTTCAGCGTTTCCCTGGGACAGGTGCAGCCTGAGAGGTTCTGACAGCCCCAGGTGACGGAGCGCAGAGCTAGGAAGAGGGAAGAACACCGGGGGTAGTTTGTTTCAGCTCCAGGGGAGGCTAGTGGAGAATGTCCACTCGCCAGAGGGTCCCGTGTTCTAGCAGGCTGCTGGGGTGGGGGAGGGGAAGGAGGAAGGGAGAATGGTTTCCACCATCTTGAGAGGTGTACAAGCAGGCTCTTGAAGTCCTGTCACTTGCTTGGACATTGTAGAGGGTGTCCGGGCATCAAACAAGCCACCAAGTTCCAGGGCAGGCCTGAAGATTGCAAGCACCCCCAGCCCTGTCCCTATTTCCAGGTCTGCATCCCTTCTTGGATAGGAGCATTTCGAGAGCATTTGTGGCTATAAATAAGCACGTGGGTCCGATGCCTCTTAACCTCCTTAGCCATTAGCACAGAGCCTGGTGCTCACTAGTTCGGAAGCGCTTGCTGCGTGAGTGAAGGACCTGTGAGCTTCTGAGGTCCCAGAATTACTCCAGGACAGGGCCCAGCCTCTGCAGTGGAGGAATCATGGGGACTCGGGTGTGGAGAAAAGGCTTCTCTCTGGCCTCCAGTCCCTGGGACCTCCCCCACTTCAAAGGACTTGTAGATAAGAAGGGCTTTCTGGGTTAAGTGAGATCTGGCCCTCCCCCACCCCCCCACACCAAATGTGCACCTGGCAGTCTAGCTTCCTTATCTGTTTAAGCTCAGATTTGGCACCCTGGGGCTTGAAAGGCTGAGAGAGCAACTGATGGTCCATCCAGATGTCCTTAAAGGTCTCCAGCTGTGGACTGCAGGACATTGTTCCTTCTGAGGTGCCAGCCCCAACCTCCACCTGCATGAAGGTGTGAGGCCCTGCTTGGATGGGAATGAAAGAGGCTATACTGGAGATCAAAATGGGGAAGGCAGAGGATCCCATGAGAGTGACAGACCCAGCTGGAAGCATCCCAGGAGAGGGAAGAATGCAAGAGGACACAGAAGGCGGAGGCTCTCACCTTTGAAGGGGGAGTTCCCTATATAATACCAAATCCTAAATGACTCACTTGATGAGTGGGTGATTGCATGGCTGGAAGGAAGGATGGTAAGAATAGGTGGTGGTCCATTTAATGATTTATTGAACGCTTCCTTGGACACTGTGCAGTGAATTGGACCCAGTCTCCATCCCCAAAGAGCTCACAGTACACAGGCTGTGACGTCACAGTGGTAATTCAACTTGGGAGTGGGCGTTGAAAGATGGAGAGGGTTGTGGCTATGTGCCGAAGACACGACTGAGCAGAATTCTCAGTGTGTGGTTCAGGTGTCACTCTTTTGGGGTCTCAGATGCTCTCAGCATGTCACAAGCCACCTGGAGACAAAATTCAAAATGGTCAAATATCTTGGTTGGTGTTAAATTCAGGCTTTCTTAAGTTGGATTTCAGTATGTTTAAGAGAGAATGGGTGTACAATTTCATAAAAAGCTATGGGAAAAATTAAAAATTGAGAAAACTATATCTCTTAATGTAGTATGTGTGGGTGCATATGTATATGAATTAAAAACTTGAAGGGGGAGAGTACTCTCGATGGTCTTTTATTTAATACAATCCAAGTGAAGATTGTTATATACACTACTCAGGTAAGAATACTTGGGTTCAGGGAGGTTAAGTAACTCATTCAAGGCCACACAGACAAAGCAGCACAACTGGGATTTGGTGCCATTGCTCTGACTTGGAAGTCAGTGGATCGCTCTTATCTCGCATAGCTCTTAAGATCTATATCAGCAGAAGGGTCCCTGGATACAACTCTTGGAACTCCAGACTCCGCAGAAACAGAGGTGGAAAGTCTGAAGGCCAAACAGAGGCCTGGAAGCAGGAGAACACGGGGTCAGCTCGGGGAGAAATCATTATTATTTAGCATGAGGGCAGGAGGAGCAGGTGATGAGGCTAGGAAGGGAGACTGGGCCAGTTATGGGGGCTTTGAAGAGCAAGCCTCAAGCTGGTCATGCTCCCCAAAGCCCTGCTGAACGGTTGACACCCAGAGGCTATTTGTTGAAGATCAGAATGGCAGTGTGTGTGGTGGGTGGGGTGGGGGCGAGACTTGAGTTATGTGAATTCAAGTTCTGCTGTTCCGGTGAACAGAATTTATGACAAAGGCATATTGACTGTTTACTTGGTGCCGGGGACTTTTCTAAAACTTTCCATGGATCAATTCATCCTCCTGCCAACCCTGTGAAATGGGTACGGCTATGAATCCACTTTACATGTGAGCCAGTGGAGACCATCGTGTGCACTGTGGACCGACGACAGGTTGGCTGGATCCCCGTCCTTATATCTCTCACATACAGAAGTGAGCTAGATCGAACAACTCCTGTGAACACGGCAGACACACACTCTTGGTGTAAGAGCAATGTTCGCCATTGAACTTTAGTGTGACAGGAGTAATGAAGTGGCAAGGCCCATGTTTTCTGACCTGGATCCTGGCTTCCTCTGCCACCCCATCTCCCATTCCAAGGGTCTACCATGTAGTCAGTGAGCATCAGATGTCTGTCGAGGGTTAATAAACTCTTCATTCCAGGGTCCACTTTGGCCTGGCTGCCTGCCTGCACCTCACTGCGGGGGGGGGGGGGAAGGAATGGGGTGTGGCTTTTTTGAGTGGCATCGTTCCCTCCTGCAGACACTGGTTTCTTGACTCCTAGTGGCCTGATCTCAAAGGGGAGAGTTTGCAGGCAGCCTCCGGGGAGCTGTGGCAGTGACCCCTGGACCAGGTTCTGCTTCCCTTTCTGCCGGTGTCAGCCCCGGGGGCAGGAAGGATCCCCGGCTCTCTAGGTGGTATGCACAAGACTGCATGGGCCTGAGAGCCAAGTGTACGTGGGAAGCGCACGGGCCTGCTCCCTCCGGGCGTAGGTGCCACCTGTGTCCGTCTTAGTGTGAACGAATCAATCGAATCAATCAATCGTCATCCCCAAGTCCTCCTGCAAGTCGATTATCTGGTCCCTCAGAAACAAAATCACTCAACCCTGGGAACTCGTCCTCTGCAATGGCAGGTGGGGAAGCTCTGACCGTGGGGTCAGACAGGGAGTATCCTGCACGGAGCTCTTTGCAGGGAGGTCTTTCCTTTAGCACCCACTTCCTGCCAAGGATTTCTGCAAAACTGGTGACAGGACCCTTAGGATAACAACCTCTAGCCTTGCATGGGCCTCAGAGGGAGAAAAAGGGTGGATGAAGTGAGTGCTTCATAAGACTTCATAAGACTCTGGAGCAAAGAGGATTAAGAGAAAGGGCACAGGCAGGCAGGGGGAGCAAGCCAGCGGGGTTTCCATGCCTTCTGTCCCTTGCATGGCAGAGAAGAGGGACTGTGGTGGGAGGCACCTGACCTCTGATGCCACAAGCGCCTGGGGCTTGCAGCAAGACCTGAAGATTTGCACCGAGTTCAGGTGGCCCAGGGCTGACCAGGGAGGGGTCCTATTGGCCTGGAGTGAGTTTCAGAGTCGTCCTGCCAGCTGAGATCACAGCACCTGGAGGCAGGCGGCCAGGCCCTCAGCCCCTGTCTTGAATGAGCCTGCGGCAGGGTGTATTCTAGGCCACCTTGGGGTGGGAGCCCTTCTCAGGAAAGCCCAGCTGCCCCTGACCTGTCAGACCTGCCAGACCCTCCTCCTGGCCCTTCTTGGAACTTCCCAGCTGGAGTCTGTTTGCACAGCTGGGGTGGAGGTAGAGCATGGATGGGGAGAGGCTGCTCTCTGGGTCTTGAGGCTCTGGCCAAATATCCTTATGCCAACTGGAAGGAGCCCAGAATGCTGAAAAGGGCCCCTGCAGATCCGCGAATGGGATCTAGAGTTTTGGGGGGCGGCTTTTTAACTGCTTTTCTCTAGCAAGTCTCGGGGCCTCTGTGAGCCTCCATCTCTTTATCTGTAGATGAAGAAATACTATACGTGGCTTCATGGGGACCCACCTGTCCATATGCGTAAGTGACCAGCCTAGGGTCTGTCACACGGTGGGGGCCAAGAAGGCTCCCTCCCCTCTCTTCTCCTGCTGTTGCTCTTCTCTCGTTATTCACCCTGCAGAGCTGTTCATGGACCATTCTGGTGTGTATTCACTGAGTGCCATTAGCAGCAGACGCTGGGGACGGCAGGTGCTTGAAGGGGGCCTGGGCCCCCCAGTGGCTTCTGGCCTCAGAGCAGGGATGGACATGTGAGGACGGGGCCACAGGCAAAGTGGACCCAGGGACGGCTTTGGGGGTTATACTGCCAGTACCTACTCTCAAGTCTCTTCAGCTGACCTTCCTTAATGGTCTGCCTGCTTCCTGACCTAGTTGGGCAGTTTCCAGTTGTCCTCCAAGCGCTGCCTCCTTTAGAAAGCCATCCGGGCCTCCCGTAAGCACTTTAGGGCCCAGTCCTTGGAACAACGGGGTGGGGTGGGTACTAGCCTTACCCCAGGTTACAGATAAGGCAGTGGGACTTCGAGAAGTCAGTGAGCAACGGCAGGATGCCACCAGAATTCAGCTCTGAGTCCGGGCTCCAAGCTCTTTCCACAAACGAATTTGCCTCTTCCTTGGGCCTTCTGTCTACTCTGGGCTCCCCTCAGCCCCTCTCAAAGCAAGTATCACCAGATTCTTTATGATTTGTTTACTGAACTGTTGTCTCCACTGGCCTAGAAAAACCCTTCAGGAGCGGGACCGTGTCCAATCCCTGTCTGTGAGCAGGCCCCAGCTCAGGCCTGGCCCAGAGAGGCGTGAGTGAATGTTGTTGCTCAGAAGCACAGCACAACAGTCTCCCTGCTCAACCCGGCAGTCGGTGCTTGGAAAGCTGCCCTTTTCAATGGATTCCACCTTGGCGGCATGACCCCACCCTGTGGGCCTGGGTCTCCCCTTTCCTCCTCCTTTCGTTCTAGTTGCATGTTCTCGGGGGCCAGCAGGATGTGACAGCAGGATGTGTGATGGCCCCCTATGTCTAGCCAAGGAGTCCAACCCAGGAGGTAAGGTCACGAGCTCCTGATTCACGCTGAGGTGAGGATGAAGGCCAGGGGAGGGAGACACGCCTGACAAGACGTCACAGCTCATAAACCCAGTGAGACCCGGGAAAGCTTTGGAGAGGAGCTTAAAGAATTTAGGGTTGGGACAAAGGCCTCAGAGAATCGGTCCAAAAAGCAGGAGGCATGTCTGGCCGGTTCCTCAGACATGGATCCATCTGTTGTTGGCCTCTAAGTGACCGCCTCTTGTCCCTGTCAGAGCCCGGCTACACAGGACCCATTTGCTTGGGTCCCAGCAGGCCTCGAGGCCACGGGAGCCTGGGAAGGAGCTCACCCAGGGGAATGATAGATGGATTGTCGGGCGGGGGTGGGGGGTGTCTTTGGGTGGGAGCTTGTTTCTCGGGCAGACCAGACAGCATCTGAGACCCCGGCATGGGGGGCTGGGGAGGACTAGCTCCAGAGATGGATACTCTGACACCTCACTGTGTGCCCCTGCTCCATTTCCTGCTTCAGTCCCCTCTCTGCTCTCCCCTTGGTCATGGGCCCATGGTGCGCGGGCAGAAGAGCCAGCAGACCTATCCGGGAAGGGAATCAGGGAGGCTCAGGTCACCAGTTCATGAGTCAGCTCAGCTCTGGTGCTCCTGTCGTTTGGACACGACACAGTGGCCACTGTGGAGGAGAGAAGGAGGCCTCCGTGGCCAGAAGATCTGGCCTCACACCCTGGAGCCACCACTCACCAGCTCTGTGACCCTGGGCAAGTCACTTGACTTCTCAGAACCTCAGTGTCCTCCTCTGTAAAGTGGGAATAATAGACTCCCCCCATGCCTAACTCATGGGTTGTTGAGAGGATCAAAGGGAAAGAGGGTTTTCAAGTTGCTGTCAGTGGACATTCCAATTGTCACTAACCACACAGTGGGCTAGAGAACCCAGTTCTCCTGCCTCCCAGACATCTATTCGTCCTCTCTCCCAACCCCTCACATTGACCAAGTCTAGATTTTAGCCTGGTCTGGAGACTGAGGCAGAGATTTGATGACCTCACCTTTATCAGCCCCTCTGGGTCTGGCTGATTCGGTTCCAGGGACTGGGAAGCACAGAAGAACTGGGCCATGGTTCGGTGAGTGAGCAGCTAATGTGGCTGAGAAGACTGTGCCCCTCCGTGGAGCCCCGAACAGATCACCACAGGCTCTGTGCAAAAGGTGTGTGAAGGAGAGAAGACAGGTAAAGGCTCCAGCCCTCGAGGAATGTGCCAACTCTCTGGGGAGGGGGGACACCCATACAAGAGATATTAACTACAAATACAGGGCAGAGCATCCAAGATACCAGGTCTGGGTCTGTTCATAATAGCATCTCCGGGGCCTAATGCACATGGTGAGTGGTCAATAAAATACCAGTCAAATGAAGGAATAAAGAGATGAATGAGTGACGAAGATAATCCTCGCATGTCATCCCACAGCCCCTAGGGATTCCCATGCTTCTAGGAGACTGGAGAAAGCTTGGTCTAACCTCAGAGGGCTCAGCCGTCCCACGGTGGTTTGTGCTTCTCTGTCCCTGCTCAGGAGAGCACAAACTCCTCCACACCATGTCTGATCATCAGTCCCACATACAAAACTTTACCTTTTCTCTTTTCTAGAAAAAGGTAATTTCCCTGGGAATTTTGCCACATTTTGTTACTTTAGCAATGAGTTGAGGATGTCTGGGGGAGGATTACCAGGTTTTCCCACTTTTATAAGTTGCCCCATAGAACTAAATCTCCACCATCCAAACTCCGAGCTCCATACCTGTGCCCCTCTCCAGCCTTCTTGTAAACATGGTCTAGAAGGTACCTCCTACCCCAACCCCTTCCTGCCCCAATCCATGGCTTTTCTTGCAGGAAGAGGGCTGCTAGTCTACTTTCCCCTCCCCTAGAGAATTCTAGGTAATATAATATTTTCCATTTTTTTCGTTCCATGCTCATCTCTCCAGGCCCTATGGGTTCCCAGAAAAGGTCCCAAAGGGTAGTGAGTCAGGTTCAGACTCTGCGGACACAAGTCCTTTCTAACACTGAGTGCTATGTAAATCGCTCCCTGTCATAGGAGGTGTGCCAGCAAAGTGAGATCACAGAAGCTCCTTGTGGGTACGAACGTGAATCCTCAGGTATTTATTCAATGTGGGGGTTGGGAAGGGTATGAAGCCAGAAAGCAGAAGACCTGGATTTTCAACCCCAGCGCTCTTACTGCCTTTTAGCATGGGCCTAATCAGGTCCTTACCTGTCTCTGTGCCTCATTTTCCCCACTTGCACAATAGGTACGGAGCCCAAGGCAGGGAGGTCAAACTGAGTGTGCTCTTTCAGGGTTCTGGTTGCTCTGAGCCACTGTGATTTTATGGTATCTCAAGAGTGGAAAGTGATTTGTTTTTTCTGCAATTGGAACTGAGTGTCAAGTTTGTGGCAAGTTGAGAATGACTGGATCTTCTTATCTCTCTGGCTCCAGTCCCAGTTGGGGCTCTGTCTGACTATAGCAGAGGAGGAAGGAGCACCCTGGACCCTCCTCTGGCTTGTGGAGAAAGTGGAGCTGGCTCTCAGATCCTGCTGTTGTGGCCCAGCCAGGCAGGGCCTGGCCTCCCAGCTGGGGAAGGGCCAGGATGACGGAGTGTGGGGCCGTGCGGCCTCCGTATATGGGTAGGGACGAATGGGGAGCATCTGTCTGCATCTCTGTGCTGCCTGGTGTCAGGGAGGGAAGCTCTGCTATGGGGATGAGATTGGGGTACAGAGCCCACTCCTGTCTGTCTTCCTCTTGCTGGGCAGATTCCATGGGAAGGGATGGTTCTCTGACTCTCATTGAGATTGGCCCAAATAGTCCCCACATTTTCCCCATCTAAGAGCTCCCAAGATCCCTTTTTTTATTAGCAAATATATCTTGAGCAACTACCACATGCCAGGCTTTGTGCTGGGCCCTGAGATGAACAGTGAATAAGGCAGAAATAGCTTTTGGCTTCGGCTGGCAGCACACGTACCACCCACCCCCAGCCGCTTTAAGGCCATGGCCAACTTTAAGCTCACGTCCATTGCCAGGAAGCCAGAGGGCCTGCAGTGCGGCCTGCTGGGTGTGGCCATCAAGTGCTTGGAGCAGGATTCCACTCTGCAGCCCTGAAGTTCTGTAGGCCTCTGAGGAACACCTAAAGCAGCCCTACGTTGACTTGAAAGACCGTCCACTGTGTCTGGGGCTAGAGACATGCATGAATGCAGTTGTCAGTTGTGGCCATGGTCTGGGAAGGGCTGTATGTGCTCAGACACATGCCTGGGAGACTGATCCAGAGGACTTCTGCATTCATTTTGGAAGACCATCATTCCTAGAGGTGATTCAGGAAAAAGTGCTGAAAAGAAATCAGCCTACAGCTTTATGGCCAAAGAACTGGTGACTCCAAGTCTTGTGTTTTTGATCATATCCATGAATAATGGGGTGGGGGCAGAACAGGGGTCCCTCCTGGACCACTGGGTGTGTCTTCTGACACAGCTCTTCATTCCATGAGTTGAAAGCTATAGGATCAACCTTTCTTTTCTACTATCTATTTGCCAATAAAGCCTTTAGAAATTGGGGAAAAGAAGGAAAGGGAATGGG